>JNEV01000921.1:0-63891 GCA_000697495.1 Saksenaea oblongispora B3353 | reverse complement strand
AAATTCAGCGACGATGTTGGAAGGGGTGGTGGGTGCTTTGGTGACGGAGGGGTATCTTTGTTCAAAGTATTTTTGAACGTTGCGGTCGTCAATGCGGAGAGAGGTGGTGGTGGTGGCAAAGAATCGCATGACGCTGTTGCCGAGATGGCGAGGGAGACGATGGCAAGTGCGGATTTGCCGCTCAGCATAGATGTTGTATGCCAGTTGTTCTCGTTCTGCGATCGTTTTGCTGGCATGTTTTGGGTCACCAATGGTGTCAGCCGAAATTGGGTTAAACCCATTTTTGGTGGGGACACCATGGTTTCCCAGAAGTTCCGTCAATTCCTGATGGTAGACACTATGTACCAAGAGAGCTACGGTGCCGCGAGCTGGGAATTGTACATCGATCACTCTGGTTTGCGGAACTTTGAGAGTACTCAAAAGTTTCCGTACTGCAGAGTGTCGGAGATGGTGACGGCAGGGTAGGTACACGAAGCTGTACTGGGAGGGGCCGGAAGGTTCTTGCAAGACACGCTTGACAGTGTCTTCGGATATCTGTCGTGTCTTTTTTTTTGGAGCTTTAGCAGCCTTTTTTGGCACTTTTTTGCTGCCTTGCTTGCATAAGTCTCCGTTTGAGGTGGGGCATGGATCGGAGCAGCCGATCCTTTAGCTTTGATCTTGCTGGCGGGGAGAACGGTTGCACGGGGCTGGACCGGAGTGGGGAGCGGGGTTAAAGCAGTAAATCTTGCCTCAAGCTTCAGAATAAGCGTCATGAACTGGCTCTGTTAAGCCTGCCATTGTGCTTTTTCTTCAGCGTGTTTATTTATAATAGCTTCAAGCGAAGCTATACGTGCGTTGAGTTGTTTTATCAACTCCATGGTTTGTTGCTCCATGCTGATAGTAGTTGGCAGGGCTGTTATGCCGAAATCGAAGTCGACAGGTGTATCACGTGTTAGAGTGACGTTTGTGTCCGGGAGGAAAATTGGTCCGGCGGGGGGTGTTGCTCGAGATTTGTATTTCTTGATCTCGGTGATCTCTGAGTGTTCGTCTTTGAGGTCAACTGGTTGAAGTTGCCTTTTGCTTGGGGTTACAGGCGAACTGTTAACGGATCGGCGTATAGTGTGTGTAGATGGATCTACTTTTGCAATGGATGCGTGTGAGATAGTTGGAGAGGTTGTTGGCGTTTTTTGGTCTGTCAATATGGAAAGTTTGTGTAACGTAGATATAGCGGAATAGCCGTGGGCAGATTTGGCCGAGTGGTCTAAGGCGGTACGTTCAGGTCGTATTCACGAAAGTGGCGAGAGTTCGAATCTCTCAGTCTGCATTTTGTACCATTTTTTTTTTTGCGTATCTCGATGTATAAAGTTGTAGCAGATCATTATGAAGGAGAAGAGTAGAAGTGAAAATGTAAAAAAAAACAGGGGAATGTGACGAAAAACACGAGAAAATTTTTTTGGCTGACTCTGGTTAAAGTCCGCAAAGATACTAACCGCGCAGTTGTGCGAAAGGATAAAAAATATGACGACCAATCGCCATAAGACAGTTTGTGATGGGTGATTCGTTAATGTCTTCGCGTGTATGGCTAAAACATTTTGCGGGATATCCATATCATTTTCTGTATGTTGGCTCTAATATATGAGTTTGAGGTACTACATCAAAAGTTTGCTTGTCAAAGCGGAGATTGTCTCTGGCATTCGGAACCAAATCATGAACTTATCACATTGACACTCAGTAAGGCTATTTCAAGCGCAGTTTTCAAGCTTTCGCCAAAATAATTAATAAAACAGAGGGATAAACTTTCTCTGATGTTGGCAGTACTTCGTACCTTTTTCCCCAATAAGCAGCGACTCTCCAGGAAGGGCTTGCAAGACTAACTGTGAAAACTAAGCATCTTGTTATTTTTCCGAATGTCGTTGAACGTTGGAATCCAACATATAGGAACAATTATGATTTTTTTTTTGTCAGATCCAAAAGCATACACCGAACTGTATCTATCACAACGATCCTATCGCTGCTTCACATGTCTATAGAATGTTGCTATGCTACTTTTATTCCATAAGAATATGATGATAAGATAAACAAAACAATTAGTCAGTTCTGAGAGCTGTACAGGTTTCACAGAGCATTGAATGACCACATCGAAAATAGTCATACAACGCAAATTACGAAGGAACTACTACTTTCGGTAGAAAATTGCTATGTTTGTCAAAAAGGTACATATTAAGGCTGATCACCTACGGAAGCACGAACAGTTTTTGATTACGCATATTAGTCATGCAGTTTATATCAAGGATAAATGGTTGGTTCTCTATGTAAAAATGATCTTCGTTGTCAATTATGCGGTTGTCCTAAAGTGGACACCTGGAATCAGATATCTTTTTGGGAAAGACGTCGTATTGCATTGAAAAGGCAGAAGCATGCGGATGAGATTTGGGCATTGTGTTCAGGGCTTGTCATGACTCAGCTACATATTACACTTGTACCCGAAATAAGCATGATGTTCCAGGTTCCCTCACATGGCGGGAACTTAGTACGCTGTCGTGACCTTGTTGTCTTGATTGCGTATTGCTGCTTACAGACTATTTGCACGGTCATAGATAAATTATGTATTCTTCAGCGGCTATTTACCTTCGCTAGTGCAAATTGTTGGTTGAACAATACGAAAATGTTTCAGTTTGACATAGTGTCCTTTGAAAGAATTCTATCAAACTAAGGACTGTACGCGGCGGCATTAGTTGTTAAACCAGTGTACTCACAAGTAAACCATGGTGATGGTATTTGTATATATATATATATAAAGGACTGATTGTAATAAAGAAAGGAAATAGCACTACAAAAAATTGAGAACAGAGTTTAAGCGAGTTTCAAGTATTTTGTATCAATAGCTGAATAGATATGCATAACGTGAAGTTGATAAATATCTGTTGTATTACGTAGACACCGGCTATAACAAGCATTTAACATACTCGCAACAAAATGGTCCGTCTATACTTTTCTATGACGTTAGCTGGAATAACAAGGAAAATGTGATGACTGCAGCTGATGATTAAAACCTCACTGAATCATGAATCAAATCTCTCGTATTTAGTCTCGCTGTTTTTTTTTTTTTTTTTTACGAAAAGCAAGTTATGAGTTTCTTATGAGGGAAAAAGATGTGAGAAACTAAAATAAATTTACCTACGTTTCTTGAATACTGCGCATAGAGGATAGTTTAATTATCGTCATGGAATGGGAAGTACACATTTCATGAAGATATACTCGCATTTGTGCCAAGATTTGAAAAAAAAAAAATAGATGGTCGAACGGAGAGGTAAATAATAATAAGAAAAAAAAATGGTACGTGGAAGTAACCTTAATATGAGTAAGCAAATTGATGTTAATTGACTTTGGAGGTTGTATATAGGTATGACTTAACCGAAAAAATTGCCGAGCTTATGGAAAATCAAAAGTGTGCATGTAAGATGACTTCAAATCGGTAATATTATGTGTCATCAGCCACTTTCTCTGTCCCTTTTCTTTTTTCTGCCGTTGTAAGATCAAACCGTGATTCAACCAGGAAACAAAAGTGCTTTATAGTCTTGTGATTGCACGTCATCAATAAGCTTTTTCTTCTGTCTGGATATGAAAACGCCATCATTGATACTCGCGAGAAACATTAATCCTGTTAGCTAAAACACTAATGTGCTTACAAGATTTTAAAGAAATAGATTGAAAAATATAGCTACCAAATGCACAGGTTTTAGGTAACGTAATCAATATGCAGAAATGAGCAATTACCGTGCTTTGATGATATCATATGTACAGTGGATGTTGTTTCTGAAGAGTTGTTCTTGCATTCACTGGGTTTTAGCTATATGTAATGGTCTTTTGCCTAGGTATGAATTTTTACAAGGTACTGGGTTTATTTTGCTGGCGTTTGTATCTCTTGGGAATGGCGTTGCGCTAGATAGAAGTAGAGTAAGTTAGGTTAATTTCAGGTGTATTTTGCACCAACGGAAGACATTATTGTATCAATTCTAGGTATGATTCACGCCTAAGTAAGATAATTTTTTTTCGCACGAATAAATTTACTCTGACAGCGATATATTTATAAAGCCAAAAAATATAACATCAATAGCATTGGAGACTTGAAGAAGTGTTCCTAACTAAAAATAGTTCGTATAAGCGGATGTACATGCCTTTTTTTGCTCTTTTCATCAATATCCCGGTATGCAGTTTGGCTGTCAGTATATACCAGATTATCAAATGTTTAATGCTGCATGAGATTTACCCCAGATTATCTTGATCACATAAGTATAATGACATTCCGAATTCATATATGAATTATGAACCTCAACCTTTCATGAACGTTCTATTAAATTCATCGTCGACATAAATCTATGGAGGATTATCATATTCTCATAATTGATCGAAGTTTACATGTATTAGGTATGCATGGATACTTAAATAACATGCGCAGTTCTGCCACATTGGAAGTATGTCTGCATCAGACAGGGATCATCGCTTCGATATGCCATTTCTGCAAAAATTCCAGAAAGCACGTAGATATTGTGTATCTATCTACCATTTGTGGACGTAAAAAATATTCTCATATATATGATGGTATCAAGCATGTGCCTATTTTCAGGAAGGTAAACATCTTTTCAATGAGAAGTGTATTGTGGTAAACAATGACTGCCCCTGCCGATGCAACACCTCGGATTTGACACTATGAGGAATGCCCGACAAGTTGCATGTTAAATTGACAAAGCATCCAACAACTTTTTGGAACCCCTATATTGGCAGAAGCATGGTTATTGAATCGTTTAATAAAGCTGCTATTTTCTCTTTTCATATTCTATCGTCTCTAAAAGACACCGTTTACATTTATTGTGTGTCCAGATATATATGATGTATCGTACTGAATGGCAGTCTACTGCCGTCTGGCTAGAGACATACGAAGATCGAAAAATCAACGTTCTGGAAAGCGCCGGTTAAAGGTAGAAATTGTTGTCTGGATTTTTGTTTGGTTCTGTGGATGCTTGTAACTAGTAATCTCTGTCTCTTTTACGGTTTAACAAATTTTCCTTTTTTTTTGTGCAGGTGTATAGATCAATAACCAAGGACAAACTGAATGTCAGACGTATCCATATGCAACATCCAGTATGCTCTAGATATATTCCAGAAGAGTACTTCGTTTCATATGATTTATTACGAAGAGATTGAGAAATTCGACAAAACAGACTAGCGAATCCACTAAAATATACTTTTCTTGCTGGAACATGTTATGGCGGCTAAATATGTGTGAGTCATGATATCAAAACGCTTTTCTTACTCACTGGTTGAAAACCACAGAAACAGCGTCGTTCGTAGCACACCGAGCGTATCACTCCATGGCCCGTTACACCGGAAGCTTGACATTTACTATCACAATCCCCGTCAATTCCGTCGCAGCTCAAGTTGCAACTGTCATCTCGTTTATCGAAAGGGCTAGCAATACGTCGCTTTGCGTTTGTAAAGGTAGATAGTGTACAAATAAGGAAAATTGTAAGAATGGTTTTCTGGAAAAGCATAGCGAGACAGAAGGGTTGGGAAAGAGCTGTTAATGAAAGCTGATCTACTATTTATATGCATTTGCTTGAGCCAAGGAGGTGATTCTCGTCATTCAGCAAGTAAGGCCCAGATCACTCACCCCGGCCACACACAAGGAGTATGGAGCTATTTCTAACAATCCCGAAAAGGGATTTTCTCCTGGCAGTAGTGTCCGATCCATCCATCGTGCTAACTGTTTGTCACACTTCTTGGGCTGCTATAGCGGGGATATTCCTGCTAGCCTTTCTCCTCCCACGCCGTCTACGCGAGCCGGAAATAATGAGGGCCACAAAGCCAACAAATACTAGGATAGCCTCAAAAACTTGAAGGAGTTGGTATTAGCGTTTATGATTCTGTTTGGTGATGGGCACTTCCCCCTTTTTTTGTCTCCGTTCATATGGCAACGGGAGGCAAAGGGGTGAGCATTTCTTTTGCAAATCACCGCCATGGCTGTTAAAGTAAAGCATTCTACGCCACAGCGTTTGGCCCTTTTTCACGTTCATATCTACACTGAACAGCATTGCTAATCACAGCTCGCTGCAATAAAACAGCACCAAAAAGCTTTGATAGACGTCATTAAACGAATAAAGAACA
Organism: Saksenaea oblongispora B3353; assembly: GCA_000697495.1. Classification (NCBI taxonomy): domain Eukaryota; kingdom Fungi; phylum Mucoromycota; class Mucoromycetes; order Mucorales; family Saksenaeaceae; genus Saksenaea; species Saksenaea oblongispora. The sequence goes on along the minus strand of JNEV01000921.1, from coordinate 57,747 downwards.
AGTACGGACATATCCGTGTTTCTCTTGAGGAGTAAATGCTTAAACTGCGAAACCGAAGGTAGGAAAAAAAACGAACGTTTGTTTTTTTTTCTTCCTTGCGTACTGGCAAAAGGAAATTCCGTTGCTTTTCATGGAGTAATTAGAGTTAATTTGTCTCCATAAGCTTTTTTTTTTCCTAGTGCTTCAGAACCATGCTATTTGTTCGGAAGATCCATTCACCCACCCTTAATGCATACTTTCTGGCCGTAGTCCAATATGGACCAACAGTTCTAGTATATCGTTTCATCGAGTTATGAATTGCTGTAACAATCCATCATAATATCATGTCTAAAACCAACTAAAAATAGAACACCATAGGATCCTCTCACCTTTTGCTATCCATTTGTGACTGAAAGTATCTTATTCACTACACGAGCACACAGAGCAGTATGTTTTATTTGGAATATACCCATAATTATCGATGCACGCTGTGCAGCTTCAGCATGGATAGAGATCATTTGATAAGAATGACCAGTTAGCGAAGCCGATCTACGCATCTGAAAATAAAAGGGTGTTTTATTTTACCCGCATGTATGTTAGAACTACAGGCTCGAGTTTCATAAATCGAGCGTCAATATTTTTCGTTTTTTTTTTTTTTTTAAAAAAGGAAGTATGTAACAGGTTATAGAGTAGAATGATGGTACATATAAACAAAAATTGAAATAGGTGTGTGAAGGGGATGTGTGAGAGGTATAAATAATTACAGATTTTCTCCACGGTTGAATGATCCAGTCATCCATATCCTCCATCCTCCGTGATTTTTTTTTTTTTTTATGATTGAGAATGGCGCCGTTGTGGTAATAAATGAGTCGAGGATGTGGATGATGAGGATAGGCTGCTTTCGAGAACAATGTTTTCTACAGGCATCGCATACAACGGTGGTGCACTTGGTGTGTAAGCTGGCGGAGGAGCTTCCGGAATGGGCGAATGGTCACAGTGAGGGCATTGCGGTTTTGGTGGCGGGTCATTGGATCCGCTTCCGATAGCGTAGCCGTTGCTGGACAGATGGTTGCATAAATCATCATCGTCGTGTTCCATTGCATCAAGTTCTTTTGCTGTAGGTGCAGAGGGAGCTGGTGTTGTCTGTGAAGTCATAGAAATAATGTGTCGACGGTGAGGTGTGCCCTCGTAGATGACCTGCTGTGAACGTACAGACGACAAGGCTGGGGCTGGTGGAGCCGATGGAGCCGGCATTGCCCGTAATCCGTGCTCCACACTGATTTCCCGATCGTGATTGCAATCGTCGGGTGCCTCGTTGATCGGGCGGGATAACGTGTTCTCTGTACTATCGTCTCGTGTGATATCATCATCATCATCATCATCATTGTCATCGACATCATCTTCTCCTTGCAGGTCTTCCATATCTCGTTCAGCCTGTTTTCGTTTTCGAATTCGCATCCGTGCAAAAATAACAATAGTTGCTACAATAGCAACTACGCCCAGGCCTCCTACGAGCGATAGAATAGTAACCATGCGTCGAAGAGCTGCTTGATCTTCTCGCAGCTGTTCTTCAAGGCTATTATCTTCCTTCTCTTTATTCGGATCATCAATCGGAGTCTCCTGTTGCTGCTTCGCTCCGCTATTCATATCGTGATAGACTTTGTTAGGATCAGGACTAGGCGCAATTATAACTGTCGTGACAATGATGGTCCTGCCGTCTCTGTCTGTCGTGGTTGTGCTAATGGGCGGTAATTTTGATTCAGAATCGGCGTCATCGTTATTGTTGCGGTGTTGAATTTGACTGTGTGGCCATGAAGACGTTTTGGGTTCAGACATTTTCGTAATTGAAGATGGAGCAAATGTCGTTGGCTGAGGCGGAGAAGGCATAGCCCATGCTGCCAAATAGAACAATAATGTACACAATAGAAGTAGTGTTTTTGTCGAGTGTATCAGTGGTATCGTAAGGTTTCGCATAGAAGAAAGAAAGTGGAAAGGAGCAGAAAATAACAATAATAATAATAATAATAATAGGGAAAAAAAAAAAGAGGTGAGTTCGAAATCATCTAACGTGGGTTATTTTTTTCTCTCTGTCTCTTGACCAATCAACAACGTCAGCTTGTGCGCCCTTAATTGCAACCTGGGTTACCGAACACGCCGAAAGAAAAAAAAGGGGATCTTGTCGCGCACTGTAAAAGTCCGCATGAAATGTCTGTAAAAGTTAAATTATTTACTGAAGCCATCTGCAAAAGACCAAACAGGGTTTTTCATCTTCTGCGCTGTAAGACATATATATATATATATATATATATATATAAAAGTTGGACCGTCAGCGTCTAACCTATTTTACACGGAAAATTTGTCCTGCTCCTGGGTTTCCTCATTTATTGATGTCTCCTGTTCCAGACCCTAGAAGTGAAAGAAATCTCAGTGCTTTTCTATATCACCATTTCCTTCTCAAAACATAGCGGCTCTTAAACATCATTATTTTTAACTGCTCTTTTGTTCCTGTGGTTTTAACATTGATCCTTTATAGAGTTCCTGTATTGTGTTACACTTCGTATAATAACTTTATTCTTAAGTGTTACTCCACATCCATGCAGCAATGCTGCCTATAGTGTGATAGTTTGAATGATTCAATGACAGCGTTGCTTGTAGCTTCTTTCTGGTTTAAAAAAAGGAAGGAACCACAACCATCTGAATAAGGCTCACAAACGGTGTCCGGAAATGTTTTTTTCGCGCCGCTTAAAATCCAAGTTCACGCTTGAAACAAGAACATTCATGAATGAGCCCCGCTGTGCGTTTCCACTGTCTTGCTAGACGATTCCCTTTTTTGACGCATGAACCATTTCCAGCATTGCAAACATTCTGCTAATGAATGTCTTGTCGAATGCTATAAAATATGACTCACCGATGTGAACATGTAAGAATGGCCAATCCAGTTTGTCTAAATCTGCATATTGTGCCAGAAAGCTCGCTTATCGCAACACAGCGTTTTTCCTATGTATTCATATTTGTTGTACCTACCATTGCGGAGGAATTAATCGGAGCATGTTTAGTTCCCGGTAAATATGTATTGTGCTTTCAATACATTGGTCAGAAACAAATGGATAATAAGAACTTACTGCCATCAACTCTTTCGTTTCAGAACCACTATCCTACTTTCGTTTTCTTCGCCAACTCTATCGTTCACTGTCTTATTCTTCCTTTTTTTTTTTTTTTTATTTGTTGGACTATGCTAGACGCGTGGATCAGACATCCCATCTTAATTCTCAATATGGAATTATACATTTGAAACAACAGAAGTCGGGATTTTTTCCAGACCGGGTACCTGAATATTACAACACCGTTAAAGACGGTCTCAGCTGTCAACAGTAACCAGAGATTGGCTTGGTCTTAGTATCTCTAGTTGCGCTTCCTTAGGATTAAATGACAATGATCTTTCATTACGTATTGCTATGAAATATCGTGCACAACATGTTAGCTCCTCGAGAACTGTATTTCCTCTTTAATTACAATAGTTTTGCTGGATGTATGATTCCATTCTCTCTTACACTTTTAAGGCGTTTGATTGGTATCTTGGACAGCGTAACAATAGGGGTAATGAGATTTCATAGATGTTTCAGAAAAATATCTTGTGTGAGGTGCATGACCTTCCCCTGAGATGAGTATCCTATGCTTTTCATTGTTCTAGTTCTCGTTCTTTACGATCACACTCTATCAGTCGCTTTCTGCGAGGGTAGCTCGTTTTTCCGAATCTCTCTGCATGCTGATATCGATACTAAACGTGCTGGTCAGTTTTCTATCTATATCACCATCCTCCTCCGCCCAGTCATTATACTTTACAAAGATAGGTATAGAGTATGTTTAAGCCACTTCTGCAAGCATCACGTAAGCAATGCCGTAAAATTGACCTCTCTCCTTTTTTGCTTACTTCTATATGCCTTTCAGTTCACCCGAAGCATTTACGATGATGCCCATCTTCTGTGGAATATCCATTAGGTGCGTAAAATCGCAATTTTTTCAGAGATTTAGATGAGACGTTGTCCCGTAACGTATAGGGGATTGTACTGTAGGTAACTTTTTCTATACAACGACAATTGGTTCTTACCGCCAGCTCTTTCCCTATAATTCAATATTTGCTACTACCGGTCGTCTATTCTGTTACGGTCGAACAGAGCCAAGCATAATCTCCCTGTTCGCTTGTTAAAGTCACCTCTGTCATTGTTCATAAATTTGCCGGAAATTCTTCAATTATAGTTGGAAACATTTAATAGCTAGATAGAGTCTCGTTGAACGTTGTTAGTCGACTCGTCCTATTATACGGATATTTTCTAGCAAATGAATAGATGGGAATAATGTCAGACCGCAAAATCATTCATAGACGTAATCTACATCTCTTAAAGTTGTATCGTCAAGGGAGATATGGACGAGAATGTGGCTCCGATATACTTCATAATGTACCACAAAGAGGCTTTTTCAAACGAAGGCACACAGAAGAGAAGGGACTACAGTCGCCTGACAAAAAAAAACGGCAAATGAATCTCCGAATGAGCATGATTAGATTATCTGTAAACGTCTATCGTGTTTCTGTTACACGGATAAAAGAACCACGGAAGAAAAATCGCCGGCCGTTCGTGACCATTGGTTTCTTCCGTGGCTACGTAATGCATGTTGCGGCTGGCATTGGCATCGCGCTGCCACAGTTTACCACAGCTATTGCAAGCGAGTACACTGCACAACGTTCCGTCAATGTTATCCAAACGCATATTGTCAAGGCTTTTGTTATGACACGCCGAGCACGCCTAAAAAAAATATGGGAATTAGTCCAAGTGGAGAGCATGTAAACCGGTGGACATACCTTCGATGTATTGTATTCTTTCATATTCACCATTACCAACAACCCTTGGCGTTCAGCCCTCTTGAGTATTCTTCGACATCGGTCAGCGAGACCCAACACCTTTCCACGCATGCTAGTTTGGAACTTAGCATCTCCAAAGGCAATTAAAGGGACCCTATTGCTTGGTGTTAATAGTGGTGCTTTGCGCCATCTTCTACGGCATATTTCGTTAACAGATTCAGAGTATCTGAAATCATTTCAATACCTTGTCTTCGGATGTTCTCTTCTTGGTCGTCTATAAAATTCAGAGATATAAGCAAATAAAGTAGATTGGCTGCTTGCTACCGGGCATACTTGGAGCCTTTCTTTTTTCTGGACCTTTCTTTCCTTCGTCTAGGCTTGGGTGCTCGGTTATGCTTTCGTCGTTTCGTTGTCAGCCTGCGCTTGTTGTATTTTTTTCTGCTGCCCAAAAAGACGTTGACCATTTCGGCTTCTGCACGCTGTCTGCCGATTTAATTGAGAAATCTTAGAGACGTAAGTTTCTCATCATAAAAATGGAAAAGCTGTGGCAAGCGAGAAGCGATCGTATGAATGTAGTGAATATCTCAAGGTTTGCTGTTTTGGTACTAGTAATTCCTTGTTCAAGTTCTTGTATTTGTTCTTGCCGTTTCATTTGCAGGGATCTTTGAATTCGTCTTTCGATATCCAGCCATTGTGTAGAATTCTGCGGTAGACATTCTTCGTTGTTCGTGAGGGATTGTATCATGACCATTGCTGGCAACATAAATCGCCGTCATACCAGGATCGGCACCCCATAGTTCAAACGTGCTTTCTAGGTCCCAGGTATCAAAATCGTTGGTATCGAGATCAGGTAAAAGATCGTTGTCATTGACACCGCGAGCGAATTCAAAATCGACTGCATAACCATCAGTCCTCACCAGGTTTGTAAAAATCTCGGACGGATTGTTTGATTCTAGTTCCTCTAATAAACTATTTCAACACGCTAAAGAACACTGCTAATGTTGATGCGAATTGCCGAGTTCCTAGTTTATATTGCTCTGTTGTCCGGTCATCGCCCTCTGGTTCTGCAAGCAAAGGAATGCCGCTCTGGCGCAACAGCTGCCGAAAAGTTGGATATCAATGCTGACATACTGCCTTCTGAAACCATACATTGGCATCAAAGACAATACACGCCGTTGCTTCGCTGTTAAGAATGATTCGGGCAAGAGGCACTGCTCTCGTCGTATGCTTGTAGAACCTCCCTGCTCGATTTCTTGCAGATATTGCTTGGAATTCTGTATCTGGGCTCGCGTTGTCTCAACCGTATTCTTTAACTGTTGAAGCGATTCCTGTGACAAGCGATCTATGACGAGGGGCGTTAGCCGTAGCGCTAACTATCCTTGTGACCAACCGAGAACGGTATCGGCGACCCAGATCACCAAATTCTTCTAGAGTTCGAATGACAGAGTAAGCCCAACTACGAGTTGCGACCGTTTGGATCTCTTCAGCTAATGCCACTTCTCCGCTGTTGTATGTTTCCAGTCTTTGAAGAATATTATATAAAAAAGGCAGATATTTCTCAGAGCGTGTTGACAGGGTCTTTAATGTGATTGGTCCGGCAGGAAGATGGCAACTCTGAGTAACGTCTCGAACAGCCGTTTGCAATGCGTTAGTGCGCTGAATGGAGGATGGCCTGCTTGGAGGGTGCTTCAACGATAGACGGTCGTAAATATAGCACGCCATTTCGTTTGCATTTTTCTTTGTAATTCCCTAGACGACAGCATTAAGAATCACTTGTAGAGAAAGGATAGCCATATCCGTACCTGTACCAGGCCTCGTAACCTGAAAAAGAAGCACTTAATGACTCGAGATTCAAACGGTTCTACAACGGAGTTAACGAATATGGTGGTGGATTGCACGGCCAAACTTGTCATTGCATGTGCATAGTGTAGGTCACGTCTTGTTACCAGACAGGAGGGGAATCGTTGATGGTACTCAACAAAAGAACGGTTCATATCATTTAGAGGAAGTTTCCTATTCTTGCTCGTGATATCTGATCACATTACCAACTGGATACATGCGTGGAAAAACGTTTGTGAAAATAGTATCGGCGTTGGCTGTCGGTTAGATGCCAAAATCTCCAGAATAGAGTAAGAAGCAAAACACTGCGACTTAATCGCGACCTCATTCTGGAAATCGACAAGATCTTCGACGTGTCGCATAAATTCAGTTTTTTGATGGGGGTTCGGTCGCAAGACGGAGCCAAGACCGATCTTTCGAACAAATCTTTGATGTTTGTTTCCCAGCATACGTTTGAGTTTTTCTTCGAGAGACTCTATATAGTATGGGCAATTCCGATTTCGCCGAGAGGCATGGGGAGTTGACTCGTTATACTGTCCTTTTGACGCACACACATCGGACAGCGTCTTGACACGTTTACATTTTTTATGGCTTCCGTTCGCTGACGCTTTCCTCGACTTCTCTCGACCTTTCCTAGGTTTTTCTCAGCTTCTGAAAGCTTCCGCTTACGATGCCTCTTAAATGCAATGTTGTCTACGAACAAATGTCAGAAAAAATTACAACGTCTGCCAATATGCCTGCCTTCCTGAGCGGAGGGGTCAAGGTTTTTATTTAATGGGCATTGCCGGCTCCTAGCATCACGGTGGCCTACGCTGTGGCACCGGTTGCATACAACTGTCAAACAATGAAAATTACATGACCTCATTTTCAATAAAGAAATTTTTCTGTTCTCGGTCGCACCCACCATGGATTTTGTGCGGTGCGGCCCCCCGTACTTGCGGCGGGATGCCCTTCGGGGGTAAATAAAAGTTGTCAACCATACTCTTCCATTTACTAACCATGAATGTATTTTTATGCTACTCCGGTGAATTTTGCGCCCACGGAAGGGGCAAGTTAATGTAAGTAAAATATAGTTCCCGTAAAACAGATTTGTTAATGACACAGATTTATTTTATCTTTAGCGCAAACTTGACCCTTTCCTGACGCAAAAATTATCTTAGAGTAGCGTAAAATATGATTCAATAAACAGTAGAGTGGATAACTTGGTTTTGCCAATTTTTTTGTCAGGTGACTGTACTACTGACACTACATGGCAGGAGGTCAGTGTCCTGCAATAAAAATCAAGAAGCAGGGATAAAATTGCCTTTTTTTTTTTTTTTTTTTGGTCTTTTGCAAGGGAGGTTTCGTAGGCTTCACTGCTACTTGAGCAGACAATAAGTTATCGTGTCGTAGTCAGAAAAGTGATGAATTGTTACTTACTAGTAGAAGGTGGTGTTTTATAGTGATGTGTACATGAACAGTTTGGTTAAGCTATCGGTGACTTTGTGGCTCAGAACCAGTGGATTAATGAAGGAAACAAAGCAGATAATAGCCGTTCGTGGCCGTAACATACGCCATACTTTAAATTCATCATAAGATCTTCGTTTATTTTATCGTCTATGGATCCCTATGAGTCGATTTTCTGTATCCTTTAATCGTATCCGTTCCATTTATCACAAGTAGTCTGCGCGGTGTTTGGACATCCATCAATCCATCGAAACCAACCCATTGCAACGATGCCACTGATTTTCGTCGTAGTGATGCAGCTGACATGTTCCATGAACTTTTTCGGCTGCTCCTTGATTTTCTTTTCGTTTGTTTTTGTTGCTCTTCCACGGCCTTACCCAAAAGCGATGAAGAGGAATTAAAAGATGGAGATGGGGATGGTTGTTCAACTTCAATAATAACAGGTTTCTGTTCGAGATCGATATTTTCGTCAATTTTCTCTTGTTCCACCTGAGGTTGCTTCGATCGTACACAGCGTATCAGAAGTGCAACCACCAAAGAAACAATCATGGTTGCCAGTAATCCAGCTCCAATCCAGATGTATTTCATATCGACGGCCTCAACCATAGTAGTGATAGCCAACTTATCATTTTGTTGTGTTTTAGCAAATAAGCAAAATTGGATCGTATCACATACTTTTGGCTCTCAGAAAAATATATCGTACCGACAAACTTCGAAAAGGTCGGCGGCTTACAGATCGATGACAAAGAAAAAAAGACAATTGGCAAGATTCTCTCAGCAGAAAAAAAAGAAGAAAACAGGATCTGTCCTGGAAAGAAAAATCTAAATTGGACATACGACCCCTATTTTTGAAGCACCAGACAATTCCGGATGTGGCTGCTCCTTACCTCTCAATTTCCGCAGAGATTGTGATTTGTGAGCAATGAATAACAAACAAATGTTGCTCAGCGGGTTCGTTCTCGTCTCACCCAAACTGAATAATGTTCTTTTATTATGAAAAGTTAGTTGCTTATTCGTCATCCTCCTCGTCAGCCTCGTTGGCAATGTTGAAGTAACGGAGCTGGAAGGTCTGCTTGTCGGTGGCAATAACACGGAGCCAGTCACGGATCTGGTTCTTCTTCAAGAACTTCTTGGTGAGGTACTTGAGGTAACGCTTGGAGAAAGCAATGTTGGCAACAACAGTGATCTTGTTGTCAGCACCACGGGTAATGACAACGGCATCGCCCAAGTTGTTGGTGCGGCCCTCAACCTTGATGCGGTCGTGAAGGTACTTTTCCTATAGAAAGTGGGTTGAGTTTCCCGTCCTTAAATCCCTTATTAATTAATGTTAACTTACGAAGGCAGCAGCGTCGAAGATCTTGTCATTGGCGGGAGCAGAGCAGTCAATGACGAACTTGGACTTCTTGACAGCAGCAGTGGTAGCCTTGACGGGAGCCATTTGAATGAAAATGAGAAAGAGAGAGAAAGAACTGGTCGTGTACTTCCACTCGGATTAAAAATGAAAAATTTTTTTTGGGTGGCGCAAAAAGACGTGACGTTTTATCAACCCAAAAAGAAAACTCAACTCCGGTGCCCACGGTATTCGTGATTACTGCTGCTGCTGCTGCTACTGTTATCTTGACGGCAAGCATAATGTCATTGCATTTCACAATGCTGCCGATTGAGTTGCTAGATATTTAATATCTCTATAAAGTTCCACCCAAAAAGGGAAGACCAGGACTAAAAATTTATACACTCTCTCTCCTTTTTCCCACGAGTCCATTAAACAACTACCCATGTCACTTCAAAGTAAAATAAACCACCCTATAATCTCTGGTCGCGAACCTTCAGAATTTACGGCACGTCTCAACATTCCAGCGCGATCCATCTCTAAAATCTTGCAAAATTGGGAGCAAGCTGAAACAGCTAAAGCAAAATCCAGGTCAGGGCACCCCAAAAAATACAGCTCCACCGATAAGTTTGGGAAAGAATCAGTGACGGTATGGAGTTGCTTCTGGGCTGGAGGTTTGAACCCTTAGCTCCATTTGATGATACCGTTGATCAGGATGAGTATGTGAACTGTTTGTCCAACAACTTCATTTCATACGTCCAAAGACTGAAAGAGGTGTGTCAACGGATGTGGACCATAAATTGTACATCCAATTTCATTCATCTGCAAAGTTACAATAAGTCTGGGTTATATTGAGTATCGAGGATATAAATGTGTGTATCTTTCCTGAGCTTAACCCAATTGAATAATTCTGGGCAGTTGTAAAGAGTAAGGTTAAGCGCCATTGGTTTCTACAGAAAGACACTATCAAAAAGAATTACGGAAGCCTGTAAGAGCGTAGAAAAAAAGCACATCAAAGGTTTTATCTCGCATTCTTACAAGTGCTGGGATAAATGTCGAGACAAAGAGATTATGTAATATTGATCACTATCGACTTCATCAAAATCGATAATACTGTAGTTATTCAAATATCAATTACTTCTATTTTATCCAATAAAGCTGTCTAATGTTAGCATGAATAACTTAATCAAGTACTATTTCAATAATTGCCCCAAATCAATGCACGACGTCATTGAAGACGGTGATGCCAACACGAATAATAGTGACGATGGCTGCGACAATGTAGAAAGCAACAAGGATGGCGCCAGCAAAGCTAACGACAATGACAAGGCTCCTCGGGTCAGAAACGCAAGTTTGACGGTCCTGTTATTCCATAGTGCAAAGATAGTGTTGCACAAAGACAAAATTAAATAACAATAAAAATGTATTCAAGAGCCTCAACGTATTCCCTCTGTTACCCGTTTTCGTTTTATAACACCCTTAAAATCTCACATGGACGACAATCCTTCACACCTGATTTGATGTACAAGAATGGCAACTGCACCGAAACCACTAAAGAGCTGTTACAGTATCTGAATTTTGACTTCAGACTAAATCCTACGCTTCTCCATGCCGTAGCCAAACTGCACACAGGTGCCATAATTGTCGAAAAGAGCTTGTCTTTATCCTGGTTGGTGAGGCATATGATGGGGCAAAATCAATCGTTGTTCATCGTGAAACAAATCTGAAGTCCTTACCAACTCCATCCAATTCTTTTATGGGTCCTTGTCTATTAGAGTGCATGAAGAGTCTGATGAGAACGCCTCCAAACGCAAAACTCAAATTGGAGACAATACAATGAGCATTTGTGTGACCATTTCTGTCTGCTACGTGCCGTAAAACGTGCCGATATTGGCTTAGAAACGTCAGCAGCTAATCGGCAAATTCATCCATCGACAGCAAGTCATTCTATATCGTGATGTGGAAGTAAATCGGTTCTTGCCAACCATGAAGAACCCTGTAACACAGAACATACACAACTGCATGAGCGCGTTGCGGCAATCAGTGTTTGGTCTTGGAGATCCAAGTACGTTCATGTTTACGCGCGAATTCACGAAGAATTCCGCTCAGATTTCATGGTGCCAACCCCAATCTTCACCATATGCGATAGGCTGCAAAATCCCGGTTATCGTACCTTGGCCAATCTAGTTGGCAAACTCGTATCTCGATTCCTGCAGTCACTGGCTTTGACTCCACCGTCTGTCATTGCCCATAGATTGGATTTTAGTTCGCTTGCCGTTTTGGCAGCCCAATTTTTGGCAGCCAGTAACCAACGTATCCAAACTGACGTATTGAACGTTTGTAACATCCGTACTGCAATCGGCAAATGTGATTCATGTTTTCTGTTTTTCATTCCATTTTTCAGCCTCTTTCCGTAAACGCATTTTCCTTTCACGTATATGTCCATATGACAAATCCAATAAATACAAAAACAGAATTGATTGTTACATTACACGATATGCCATAATGAGTTCTGGTCCAATTGATAGGCGGTGAGTTGCTCCGGCAGATGACACAAATGCTGCGATTTGGAGGATGTTTGATATGTGAGACACTCTGGCCAATTTTTTTAAAAAGAAAAAAGCACAAGTTCGGAATGAGCGATCCACCAGGTTGTCAAAGTGGTCCACCAGCTCCCAGCCATATTGTGCGTGAGAGCGATCCACCAGCTTAAGAGAATGATCAGCAGTTCCTATCCACAAGAATGACGGCTTAATCAAGAATGGTACTCTAGAAATTTCGATCGCACGTTAATAATTTATAGTACTTAGTCTGGTTGTCTTACTTTCCATCGTAAGAGCTATCAAACAGTACCAGGGATCAAGCTTAGCCTATGGAATGTCTTGGAGACGAATATCCATCCAAAATTCACCAAGCCAGGCTACGTCAGATTCATCCTATACATGCTGATTTAATAGTTGTGGATGAATATTTCTCCTATCACGACCTCACGTACATCACTTCTAATCAAGATGTTGGTCATACGTTGCATCTATTTTCCAAGCTTTGCAAGATTTGGTTGTGGGAAAATATCTGATAGTTTTGACGCCCTTGTTTCCACGACATCTAGATCAAAACGTTTGCTTCACTGTGTCATACTGGTTATGGTATGCTTGACTTGCAGAACCAGTGCTAAAATAAATTGGTTGCTCATCGCGCAGTTTGCATCGTTGTTCGTAGTATAGTCAATCCTCGCTATAGTGATATTAAATCCTATCACTGTAATGAGTATCATTATATTGTGCTGAAAAGTATGCTAAAATACGATGACAGTGCCATCGATACAACTATCGTGCCGTCTCATGTGTTTGCACTGTTTTCTCTTTATCAAGTACCATATTGAGATAAAGGACATTTGGTGCCCGTTCTTTCAACATTGTTCCTGCAATAAGGGAATGAGATATACGAAATTTTGCCAAAAAAAAAAGTCAGAATCGAAGTGAGCATACATATCGACGTATTTATTTGATATAAGCTTTTGCAGCAAACGTTCTTCGTGTATATCCAAGTCAAGTTGACTGATAAGGCTTAGTTCAAGGATAATGAGGATACCGCTGGTTTAACGTGATCCTCCCCCAAAAAACTTATGTGCGAAGAAAACGGGACCATGGTATTGGACCTAAGACTTAAACTACAAGTGTTAAGATACTGTCAAAATTAATTAATGATGTGCTTAACTTAATAGATACACAAGGGAGATTTTTCAAATTATTATTGAAGATGCCAGCTATGTTTCCCAATTGAATTTAGCAAAGACTTTATAAACATAGCTTGGTGATTAAGGACTCAATCGGAAATAGACGCAATCATACCTCCTTATCTCTCGGGAAGTTTTTTTGAAAATAACAAATGATAACATCCTTCTATGAAATCATTCCCACCTGAAGAACATGTAGTCTTCAGATCATTGTGGGAATATAATATCGTTTTGACGTGTAAAGAAATATGGATACAATCAAAACGGGAAATCGTAGCTATGTATACAATGTCACCGACAAACTCAACCAGCAATCTTTTCTTGGAATTTCTCATTTGATGCAATAGAACGCTTAGTGTGGTTACTGAATGTGTACCAAATAAAATCAGAGTGGTAATATCAAACTTGCTTGAGTGATCGGCAGCGCTAAATATGGCCTTTTCACGGGCGTCATGAAATAAGTGGAATTCATTCTGCGCTTCAGCGGACTATTAGCAATGTTCAACTAACCAAATAAAAGGATTGATTTCTTCTATGTACGCCACATATACATATCGCTTAGTGCAGTAATCTTTTGTTTATATTTGCCGCCAAGCTCCTGGAAGTGTTGTGGAAAGCAGCCAATACAATCTCATCTAGCACTGGCACATGACAGAGCCTTACAAGTATTTAGCCTTTCAGGGTTATTTCAAACGTATGAATCCCAAGAGCTGTACCAGACATACGTCATGTTGACGATAAATATATTCGACGCAACAAGATTTACAAGAGCTTTTTGTTTCTGAAAACCACTTGAGAAACTAGATCTCCACGCTCTGGATTTTACATGGTCCAGGAAAAAGGAATTGAGAACAGTAAATATTATTTTGTAGCAATGAGAGTTATGTAACCAGTAGTACGGTAAATTGTGGATGCCGTCCCCTCCATAAACAGATATTTATTGTGTTCCGTAGAAATAGATCGCGTGTGATAATCTCAATCACAGTAATTAAAGTATAACCATGTTGTTAACACAAAGAAGGTTATCCTTGTGGTAGATAGGGAAAGGGATCACTTCTTTTTTTTTCGTTGATCCCTTTGGACTTATGAAGTAGGGTAGTATTCTGCATAATTTTAGTCTTGACGCCTTCATATCAATTATGTTTGTAATTGTAAATTCCATTTACCTTAACGCAGTTTATAGGATCATCTGTACTCGTTTTTTTTTCTTCCGTCTATATTGCATTCAGAAAAACATTTTTCGGCGCGATGTCTTAAAATGCTCATATCGGAGTTATAAGTGTAGGGAATAGGATTCTGCAATTTCAGGGGCAGTCAACTCAGTGCGTTATCTCATTTCCGCCGTTTTAACCAAGCTGTTACTGTTTTTTATTGTTATGCTAACGGAGGAAAAAAAAAAGTAGCCAAGCCCTGACAGCTTAACTATGTATGATAGGATGCCAATAACGTTTTAGATTGCGCCTCATGCGCCAAATCAACTGGTCGAAAATGGCTGAACCTTATTCTTGCTGAAAGAACGGCGATGACGATGATTATGACGATGGTGCTTGTAGGGTCTGCAAGATAGAAAGAGTATAAATAGTCACTTTTAAACTGATAATCTGAATTTTTTTGTTTTTTTTATTCCCGTCCCTCTTCTTTTTATCAGCGAAGATGTGGTGTTTAAAGTTGTATTTACTTATTTTCGTCTGTATTTCACTTGGACTATTGTTCCATTCCATATCATATATCCGAGGGTTGATGTTACATCATTACTCACATAAATCATACATAACTCAAGTAACCGTGGACCGGCATGTCACAAAACGATATGGTTATTTCCTGCAGATAACGGATATGCATGTAAAAACGACAACATTTTAGTGGATCACAGATCTGATGCATTGGATGCAGATAGACAATGATTATAACCCTGGGGCCACAGTAAAATCCGGGTGCCACAAGCTGGGTGGCAGAAAGAAACATCAAGGCGTAGCAGGCCGATTGGGTACGCCTGGTGCGCGGTGTGACGCTCCAGTAGAACTTGCAAACCAGACACTAGAGTGGATAATCCGGGAATGGCGAGACAAGATCGATTTTGTTATCTGGACAGGTGACAATGCCAGGTAAAGCAGAAAAAAAATTTTAAGTTTATTTAACATCCAAAAATGCAAGGCATGACTGGGACAAGAAGCGGAAGCGGAAGATGAAACATGTATTGGACTTAAACCAACAGGCTACCGACATGATGATCGATGTATTTTGGCCAAAGGTGCCCCTTATTCCTACTTTAGGCAATAATGATGTCTTTCCTCATAACAAGATCGGCGACAGAGATCAGTCAAGTGAGCTCTTGGACTTTTATGAAGAGTTATGGCGCCCGTGGATTCCTGAACAGCAGAGAGAAACCTTTCAGAATGGCGGTTATTTTGCTGTCGACGTCGACTCTCGTCTCCGTGTCCTGTCGCTAAATTCGATGTATTTCTTCAACAGAAACAAGATTGTCAAGTCCTGCAGACATGCTAAGTCACCTGCCCATAAGCATATGCGATGGTTTGAAGAACAACTAGCAAAGGCACGACGGGATGGAGTGAAAGTGTACGTGATCGGTCACGTACCACCTGCCTCGCGTGACTATCGTGGAACATGTCTGGATGATTATCTCCGCATTAGTCTGCACTACACTGATGTGATCATGGGGCATTTTTATGGGCACCTCAATATGGATCACTTTTTACTTTATAGCGGTGAGGAACGTCGTGCAGCTGCACTCCAAGATGATGAGACAGTTGATGATGATGATGACGAAGAGATGCATGTTACACGAGATATTGGGGCATACGTCAACTGGTTACACAGGATGTACAAAGAAATAGAGCCGGTGAATGATGAGAACACGCCACCTGTCGCCCAGGTACCATTGCTTGCCATCCAGGTGTCGCCCTCTGTCATGCCTAGATTTTATCCTACTGTTCGTATCTACCAGTACGAGATCAATGATGGCCAGGATAACCAGAAGCCTCATGGAACACTGCTTGGTTTTTCTCAGTACTATTCGAACATCACTCAGTGGGAAAATGATATGTCGCCTATCAACTACACTTTGGAATACAACACAAAAGATGCATACGGATTAGAAGATCTTTCGCCGGAGAGCTATCTCGAACTAGCCAAACGTATGGTGGATAGCGGTGACGAAGTCGGAAAGAAAATGTGGAAAGATTATGTGCGAAATATGTTCGTCCAGACAGAGAACGATCTTGTCTCTTGATACCCTGAGAGTGCAAAGCCTACTGCTCCTCCTCGAATTAAAAATGCCAATTTTATTCCCCTTTACAAACGAACAGTATGCGAAGTAAATTGTATCTGTCTTTTGCGTATGTACGTGCGTTGCGTATGTGTGTAGTGTGGGTGTGGGTGTATATGTGTATGTATGTGCTTTTTTATATTTAGCTTTGTAATTAAATATGCGTCTTCTCCAACTGATTGACGAGTTCGTCTTCATCCTTTTGATCATCACCTTTCACTTTTGGTTCTTCGGCTTCGGCTTCCTCAGCCTCCTCAACCAATTCATCCTCCTCCTCCTCTTCGCTATCCAGCTCTTCCATGTCATCCAGCTCATCGAGCGCATCTTCGTGATCCCATGCCGCCAGCGCATCTCGCAAGGACTGAACGACATTGTCCTCCGCATCGAAGCAGTTACCATTCAGTTCCAGATGAACCAAGTCCTTGAGATGAGTCTCGACAGCGCCAACAAGCACCTCAACAGCATTTGCCTGGATCTCGTTGTACTGAAGGTGCAAGTGACTCAGTTTCTTGTTGTGGCCCATACGCAATGCCTCGGCAACAACGTGACCACCATTCTTGGACAGCAAACAGTCGCCCAGGTTCAGCACTTCCAAGTCAGGCCAGTGCTTTAGGGCTTCAGCAAGAGCACGGCTGCCCTTGGCAGTGAAGGTATTGTCTTGAAGATCAAGATGTCGCAAGTTCTTGCATGCAGCCAGTCCACCAACAATAGTCTTGATACCGTCGGAACGA
Source organism: Saksenaea oblongispora B3353 (assembly GCA_000697495.1). Taxonomy (NCBI): domain Eukaryota; kingdom Fungi; phylum Mucoromycota; class Mucoromycetes; order Mucorales; family Saksenaeaceae; genus Saksenaea; species Saksenaea oblongispora. Next base: position 40,542 of record JNEV01000921.1, on the reverse strand, counting down.
ATGCCGTTCTGGGGCATGCGAACCACTTCCAACGTACCATGCGAAGCAAACGCTTCGGCCAGTTGCTTGCTGCTACCGTCTTCCAAACGGTTGCGACCGCAAACAATTGTTCGCAAGGGGGACACACGGTTTTCGGCACGGGCTTTGTCGGCAGAAGCCTGAAGAGCCTTAGCAATCATGGTGCCTCCACCAATACCAAGACCGTTGTTGTTCAGTCGCAACGTCTGCAACGTCTTCGTGTTGGACAAAAACTCAATCAAAGGTTCTGCGCCGGCAGGGCCAAAGGCGTTATCGGAGAGATCGAGCTCAAGAAGTTGGGTCTCTTGCATAGCGTCACACAAGGCCTTCAAAGCCAAGGGAATCTCGGACAACAAACGGCCGGTGAAGATGTCAGACAGAATGGCGGTCTACATCGTGAATGCATTAGCACACACTTTCCATTGTAAGATTAAGGTTTTCTTCAGTAATTTACCTTAAGTCCAGTCTTTGTCTTGAGAACATCTGCCAGTGCCTGACCAGCTTCGACACCGATCGTATTTCCACTCAATCGAATGACCTGCAGATCGTCCATCTGCGAGATGGTATCAACAAATTCTTGGACATCGTCTGTTGTGTTAAGCTTTAAGCCTTTGCCTTCAATGGAGAAGATAGTGTTGTTTTCGAGAGTGTAGTGGTTGATGGGTGCGACCATGGCTGACCGAAGGGGTAAAGGATAAGGACTTTTTTCAAATTCGCATCCGCCCAAATGTTTTTTTTTTCTTTTCCAACCTCGCTGAGGTAAAATATTTAACCACGCTGAAATCAGAAACTGTAGCTTACTTATGTTAATGATAACTTTTTGATACGCACTTTGAGAGACAGATAAGCAGTAGACTTTTCTAACTTCAGTAAAAAAAAATAAAAAAAAAGTAAAGTGCTGCTAAGTTATGAAGACGTTCCATGAAGATAAGCCATTTTCTTTTCTCGAAGAATGTTCCTATTGGTCTGCGGAGTTAATATTAAGGTTTGCGCCACCGTGTTGGCAAGTCTTCATGGTTGAAACTTGGGAGAAGAAGAATAGTATAATAGATTGGCAATATAGACAGCGCTGGGAAGATCAAGTCAGATAAAATGGGATTTAAAAGTAAACAGCATCGGGAACATAATAAAAAGGAGTATACAGAGAGATACCTGCAAGTAAAGATTTCCAATACCAATCAACCCACTTTCGTAAGAAGGGAAGGCCTGTCCCGGAACGAGGCCGAGATTCATAAAGTGACACATGAGTTTGACGCCTTCGCGCGGCGGTCACAATCATTTGTTTTCTATTTTTTTTTTTTTTTTTATCTCGCAAGAAAAATGGGCTGTGAAAGATGATGGGGAGAAAAATGAGTTACCTGGGTCCTGCAGCACGGATTATCAATAGGCATATCTATTTGTACCGCAGGCGTTTTTACTTTCATTTTCTAAAAAGCCAGAAAAAGAATACCTATGAAGAATTCTGCCATTTTTTAGGCACATTTCCCTTCTTTCCATCCCCTTAAAAAGGACTATGCGGGTTAAGACTAGAAGAGATACTCTTGCATTCGTCGTTTTGCAGGAAGATGTCGATTGAGCTTGAGATCAGGTCTAAATATAGCAAGGTGAACGTCGGCATGTCATCTAAGAATCGTTTGATGTAGACGTGGGAAAGCTGTAACATCTGTCACATAAGCTAAAGCTGCAAAACCCATTACGGGAAATATCCAACGAAGCATACACAACATATTGGGCGATTTCCATAATAATACAATAGGATTTATTTCATTGATAATTAGAGAGGTATCTTATATTTCTATCAGTAGACACTTGTATTTTCTCAGCCCTTCAGAGCTCTTGTTATGCTGAGCTTATGGATTGGGAAACCTCTACCTGACCATGACCAGTAGTAGTATCAACAAATACTGTTCTGCTATAACGATGTCAGCGTTTCAAACAAAACCCTGAATAATTGACATCTTCCAATAAGGAAAACAAGCGTATGGCTTGCCCTGGAAGCGGGTCACCGGAAAAGTCGACGTTCCATATCTTTTAAACCATAGAACGTATCCTGTGATGTAACGCTGAATATATTGTGGAGTATATCAAAGGGGTTGTTTGAAACATTCACCTATCCCGTCGGGAAATTCTACGGCATTTCTACAATGACAGTATGCAACAGGGATGTCCAAGCCGTTTTTTGCAACGCAGCTCGTTAGAGTGAGTTAGACCTACCCTTCTCCCACTATTTCTTTCAGAAACTTTCATCCTGCGCACCGAGAGTCCTTTAAAATCTGCTGACAGACTTCCACAAGTTCTCGGTTGACTTTGCAATTCGTTTCATCATATCCTATAGCATTGTCAAGCTTCCTTACAGAAATTAACCCTTTAATTAACCCCTTTACTACTAGCTTCCTTCTGAATGTCAATCACTATCAGCTCTAAAATGGACCCTGTTTAATGTAATTTGTGTGCTTTTATGACAAATTATACAATGTCTTTGTAACAATGACAAAAGATAAAGATGTGCGTCTATAAGTTCTTTTTTAAACTCATAACGCTGCTGGTGGTTTTAGTTTGAATTTTAAATAAACTGTTACTATAGAGGAAAGGACAAAGGCCAATCCAGTAAATAATTGCTGTGCAAAGAAGGAGTTTTTATCAGTTGATGTTTGGATAGCGCCAGCTAAGGATGGACCAAGTCGTGCTGCTGTCATAAAGAATAGGTATAGCGAGATTCCAGAAGGATAGCGCTCCATCCCTGTGATTATTGCTGTAATGGGTGCCACTACGACAAGGTTAAACTCTGAGAAAGTAACAGTAGGGTACATACATAGCGAAAACACCGCACCGCTTAGTAAACCGTAAATAACAATAAACAGCATGAGTATTTCATAAGACGTGGCAAATGTCCAGATAAAGAACGAACTAAGGCCACAACCAAACAGAAATAGAATATCCACATTGACAACTCCGAGATAGTCGCCCAGATAGCTGCATAGAGTCAGCTTTTTGTAAATACCGAGATATCAAACTTACCCTGACAGCACCCGGCCAATCACATTTACTGCAGAAAAAACAGCGACAAGATTTGAACCTTGAGCAGAAGATAGTCCAAGCTTCGTGGCATGAGCTAACAAAACAGAGAAGGGTTAACATTTGTCAGAAGATCATTCAAACTATCAACCTACACGGGAGAAAAAAGGCCGGGATAAAGTAAGCCAGCATACTGAGGTTTCCGGAAATACACCATATTACAAAATTGCCGTCTTTGCATATACTCAGGTCGATAATCTCACGTATGCGTATGGAGCCCTTGGTGCTCATTTTTTCCGGTTTCTCTTTCAGTAGAATGGTGGAGATCATGCTGGTGACGAATGTGATAATGCCAAGGATTCGATAACACCTAATGGATCGAGAATGTATATGTATATATTTGTAAGCAGATTACAGACATGTAATCGTCATTACCATGCGCCGCCCAAGGATTCATTAAGCGAGTTCATCACAAATGGCATGATCAGACCGCCAATGCCGGAGCCGCTTACCATGACTCCCATCGCAAATCCCCGTCGCTTTACAAACCACTGGGGCGATATGGACATGGAGACCTAAAGCGTGTGTTTAGTGGTGCGCATAAAAATAAATAAAGATAGGTCTGCGGCTTACAATATAGAGCAATGCAGAGCCCATACCGTGAATAATGCTTTGGGTAAGATACAGGTGCCAGACCTTTACTCGTGATTAGGGTGTGTTTTTGTTGTAAAGAAAAGGAAATACCCGTTCGGAATAACTTGCTAGTATCAGGCCTGCCGTCATTAGAATTGTGCCCGCAAGCATAACCCAGCGGGGCCCGATCAGGGAAGTGAATATCTGACTGACAGGACCCATCAAACCACAAAAGCTGAAGCCAATTGTCCCCACGAAACTCAGTAACGTAGAGTCCACGGTCCCCTTGAATACTTGACGGTCGTAATAATCTTGCATCACGCCTAGATCAATAGATAAAAAGGGGAAGGGATGGGAAGAAGGGGAGTTGAAAAGAGAGAACGGAACTTGTTAGGGACTTTTTGGCCGTCGATCTCCCTCCTTTCGCAATCAGTAAAAAAAACCACTCACCCCTGAAAAACAAGCGTGTCAGATATAAAGAAGAAAGGTCAGGTTCAGAAGCTTACCAGCTCGACAACGTGGACATGCTGATTGCTTGAGCAAGAAATCCCCCAACCAGAATGAGCCATCGATACGGATCCTCTTCTTCTTCATCGACAATTGTGTCTTGAGTAGAGCGAGTTTCACAATCCTCTTTGTTTAATTTTGACGATAGATAATTGGGTGTAGCAGAAAGACGGGCTAGTAACGTTTGATGTACTGTAGATATGCATGATCGTGCTTTTGCTTTTAATATACAATGTCGAGTAGTTAGGATAACCTTACGTTTGACGTTGTCGCCGTTGTTATGGAGTGTTGCTTCGTTAGCGATATCGTTTTCGCTATGTATAGTGGCAGCGCCGTCATCCTCAATAACGCTTTGTGTAGTATGATGATGGTGGTCGAAAGAAGATATGTTTCTGTGCATGGCGATATAAGCTTTTTTTTTCTTCTTTCTGTCTTTTTTTTTTTTAAAGAAAGAAAAAAAAGTCTGTGCAATAGATACTCTATTTTTTTTATGTATTCTTTTTTAATGGTTTGCCCTCTTTTCCATTTTACTGGGGAATGGTTGGAGGCATATATATATAAATCTTTTTTTTTTTTTTTTCTGTAAAGAAGGGGGCTCTCTAGTGTAGTTGGGAGAGATAGGAAAAAGAAAAAAAAAGATGAAAGAAAAGGGGTGACCAGGGTTGTTGGTTAAGGGGATCACTTGCAAGACAAACCACCGATGTGTCATTTCGTTTAGATGTTGTGAAGCCAACGTCGCCGGGAAGCAAATAAATTTAGGCAAATGTTCGCGAGACTAAACTCGCCAGAATTATTATGGTTAGCTTTTCTACAAAAACATGAGCAATAGGGTAATACTATGCATGTTTGTTACGAGGAATTCTTCCGGTTGCAGAAGTCTTGGATTCATAGCTTGTGTGTGGCTGACACAGATAGGCAAGTAACAACAACGACAGCAACGCCATCAGGTTTAATAGGTTTTTCTTGGCATATGCTGAATAGGGTGCGTTGTTTCAAGATGAGGATTAGCAGGGACACTGCCATGCTGATCTCAATGTCAAATAGACCACATTTAGCATATTTGTCGGGAAGGAGGAGACGCAGAATATTTTAGGTTTGCTTACCTTTTAAAGGAAAATATATCCTTTGACGTTTGCTTTTCGTTTTTCTTCTTTTTAACGTTTTACACAGAATTTACAAGAAGGTTTCGGCTCTATATCTTTATTGACAGCCTCAAACACCTTTGGAACGGAAATTAACGTCAAATATGGCAACGAAAGTTGGGGATACCGTAAAAAAAAAGGGATAATCGAGCTAGTATCCCCCACATCCCTTAGCTATAACGAATGATCTGGAGAGTAATGGTCTTTTCCTTTACATAGCTAATGATGTCAGGCCATCTGCATGATTTAAATTCATTGAGTCCAAATTCAACCTGACGGCTCGTCTCATCATCCCATTATGGGGAACAGACTACACCTTTTCTATAGAAGCACTGCGTATGTGGAGCTGAGTAGGTTTTGATAAATTCAGTCTCGACACGAGCAGTAACCTCTTATTCCAATCTAACTTCTTTTGGGCCAGTTTCACTACCGACAAGGAGACTCCTTTCAACTTGAACCAAAGCTAGACACAATGATATCTAAAAGAACCAGTTACCACGAAAGAAAACACCAGTTAAAGATTAAAATTCTGATAATAAGAGCGAACTGTTATTAGGGAGTACATTGGAAAATGTGTCTGGCGGTTGTCAGTGAAGTATTTTTAGGGTAGGTGCAATGTACAAAACGCGACTCGCACAGACCAGCTGATCGTCGCAGGGAATAGATAAGTTTGTGACGACAATTTTAATTAGCATAGCGGGGATGGGGCTCTTTTTTGTCATCGCACCACCAATCGTATGAAACGGGAATAGATACATACCTAGTATTGTCTGAATTGGTTTATGTGGCTGTATTTGGAATTTTTATGGCATACTGCATTTAGTGTAAAAAAGACGTTCTCTTCAACGTCAAATAAAGAACCTAATGTTGGCTTGTTTGTAGACAGATATAGTGGATGAAGGATCAGAGGACAATGGAAGACTGATAGACAGATTGGGAGTAACGGAGAACCTTGCCAATGGAGACACAATTTTTGGATTTTTACAAATTAAAAGATTCCAAGACTGCGAATATGTACGTTTTTGATTTTTGATTTTTACAGTAAAGTGTCCATCTTCTCACACGTAATTGGCTCGTGATTTTCACTGTAAAATGCATTATTCTATTTAGGTGTTCTTGATGGCATTCCACTTCAATGCTACTAAACATGATCCTACACATGCTTAAAGTTGAAAAAAATCGTCAAAAACCATCGTATCTACTTGTGCTTCATTATTTGTATTACAGAATGTGAGACACTCTTTCTTTCTTTCTTTTTCTTTTTCTTTTTCTTTTTTTTTTTTGCCCAGAGACTAGTAAAAGTTACAAGCTAAAGAAGGAAGTTTATTTAGTTGATGCATAAATAACATATCATAGTGGCTAAAAAGTAGGTCGCACGCGGTGATGTGAGGTGTTCATATCTTGCCACGATTCAAGAAACGTTGGGGTCATTTGTACAAAAAAGGAAAGCTTTTAAACGTATTTACCCTGACTAGAGAGGATATGATGAACTAGGGTATATGACTTCAGCTTTCCCTCTATTCAATTTATTGAAAAAGCGGAGGCTGCAGTTATCGGAAAGGCTGATTTCCAAGGAAACAAATAGTAAGAGTCAAGCATGCAGAATAACAGTTTTTCTCTTTTTGTTAAAATGGATTTCCGCAGTTAGTTGTTAAAAGGTTATTCACATCATTGCAACTGGTACAATATAAGGATCAGTTTTTTCGAAATTTTTAACATGCTCATTCTACGTCTCATCATTCCTAAAATAGCAAAATGTCTGTGTTGTCTGCAGCAACCAACAAGGCTCATGTGTAAACAAAAGAAGAAAGTGAAGAATGCACGTACATTATTTTGAGATTTGTTAAAGCAAACAAGGAACCGAACAAGTGGGACACTGGGATCCGAAGGAAGGTCATGTTCCATATGAGAATTTCAGAATACTGTTTTAATGGTTACAAGCAAATGAATAAATAAATAATAAAGGCAGATAAGAAAAGGCTTGAAGAAGATTTTCCAGGGATGTCAATGTGAAAATGTAGAAGAATGAAAATCAACTGATCTAATAGAGTCTATGAGATAGAACAATGCATTCCACAAGGGCAGGAAGTCATTTGCATACAGTTGACAATCCGTTAACATCCGGATTATGGGTAATAAACGTCTGGAAGATTTTCAAATTTACAGACGTCAATACATCGCGAGGAAAAAAAGAATCATTTTCTTTTCCGAACTTTTAATGGTAGATTAAGTCTGAACACCTGTGGTAAAAATACATTTTCTGATTTCTAACAAGCGTTCAACTTATCCTATTTCGGTGGTCTCGTCCGTTTTATGATGTATCTAAAGGATGAGAAAGAAGAGATTTATCAGTAACAACAAATCGATGACTTAATGGACATTCACATTTCAGCGGGGCAATCGCATTCATTGAATTTTTTTTTCTTTTTTGCTTCTGCAGATGTAATCATGATTGCCTTTCGTTGCACAAGTCACGATTTAATCGGTATCAGTATGCGATGACCCAAGAAGGTATGTCCAAGATGAATTTATTCGATAGGAACATTTTGATGAATCAACCTTTTCTCTCTTCTTTTTTCTTTTTCTTGTGCCTTTTTCTCTTTCTTTTCCTCGTTTATGCACAACCTCCTCCGGGTCTTTAGTTACGACTTCCCCTGTGCAATGATGAAGAAATCTTCCTAAGGAGGAAGGATATAGTGGCAAATGATAGTAAATTATCCCTCAAAAAATGTAGTCCCGGAAGTTAAGGCACCTTACTTGGTTGCACAACCAGACGTGCAGGGCATGATATGAACTCAACGTGTGTGTCTCGTTCGTGGCACTAGATATGGTTCATCTTTGCCGCTAGCGGGGCAAGGAGTTCCGACGTGGCGTAAAGTTTTCTCCATTCGGTTACTGCTCATCCGATAGTTGATCAAACATGACTATTCTTTCCCTCTCTTTCTCTTTTTTATATACATGTGTATTTATGTTACTTTATTTTGGTATATATATATTTATATATATGTAGACATATTTGTTTTTTTAACACTCACAGCTGGGTGCGGAGAGAAGGGGTGGGGGAGAGAGGGATTAGTACAGTAAAGGATTCATCTTACGAACAAAGCAATGCTTCTCTATTCTGTTCAGACACGGACCCCTGACACAAACTGACACTATCGGAAGAGAAGCCGAAAGATGCAAAATCCAAACAAGCAACCACAAAATGATTTATTTATGCATGAGACATGTCGTTACTTTTTAATTTATCCCCCGCCTCCGGTGTCTGGTGCATACTAATGATTTTCTCTGAACGGTGAAAGTACCTTCTATTCTGTGCGTTGCGTGCGTTGCGTGCGTTATGTACGTAAGGATGTGCGTATGCGTATGATTTGGGAATGTGGGGAGAACGGATGAACGACGAATATCAAAGATGTATTTTGTGCTTCACTTTTTCTTTTTTACTGCTTAGCCAAAAGGTTTAAAAGCGGCAGAGATGAAACAAATACAGAGGCATAAACAGATGCGCACAATGTACATAAATAACATACAGTAGTAATGAGGAAGCGCAGTCTATGCAAGAAAAGGGACGCAAAGAAAAAAAAAAGATGGAAAAAGTGGAGTGCCCTTGAAGGTCCGGAATTAGATTTCCCGCCAAAAAACGGGGACCCCTTTGGATGTTTGGCTTTTTGTTATATGCAATCATATATGTATGATGGACGGGTCGATATGTATATATATGTTATATGTAGTTTGGATGGGCGGTATTTATTACGAACGACATAAAATGGATAGATGAAAAAAAAAGAGAAGTCAATTTTTTTGTTCAGAAATAAATAATTCACTATAGCGTCCGTCCCCTTTTTTTTCTTCCTCTTCTCCTGTCAAGGTGGTTCTTTTGTTTGTCGTACAATCGTCGTTTTAAACATGGCACACGAAGAAGAAGTAGCAAGGATTTTCGCATGCCCCCAGTGCCCCAAAAGTAAGTTCTAAGTTCTATTTATTTCTCCCATTACACTTCCCTTTCTTCCCTTTCTTTTTTCTTTTCTTTCTTTTTTTACTGACATGACATTTTATTCAGTTTTCGCCACTCGCTCAAATCTGTAAGTATTTTTACGCACTTTTTTTTTCTTGCTGTTCCCTAACAACAACATATGTATCCTAGGAAACGCCACATGGAGAATCCAAATATCCACAATATTCCTTACGTTCGTAGCCGTGATCAAAAGCGATGGAAAGGTCATGCTAAAAAAGTAGTCTCCAAAGAAGAAACAACAGAAAGGTAATAAAATAAAATAAAAAAGAATGATCCAAAACTAATTTTTTCTTATTTCTGATTTATTTTATTTTTTAGGATGCGCAAATGGCGTGCTGAGAATCGGGAAAAGAACCGACAAAATGACCTTCGATGCCGTGTTTACCGTTTAGCACGTCAAAAGTTTGGAGAACATGATTCACCCGAAAAACAAGCTTTTGTACGTGACGAAATTGCTCGACGTTTGGGACGCCGTATGGGAGTTGAGCAACGAGAGACATGGCCAGTGCTTCCTCCGCACGAGCCACGTGGAAATACTTCATCTTCATGCCGATCTTCAAAGCTCAATGATCTTGTGGAGCTTCCTTTTTACAGTGCACCACAACAAAAAATTGAACTACCATCTATTGATATTTTACGTCCTCGTCATTGGTCTCCAACATCTTCTTCTTCATCTCTTGCATCTTCACCTATGCTTCCTTGTCTGTCACCAAGTCTACGTAGTCAACGTCGAACTAGTAGCAGCAGCATCAGCAGTCTAAGTAGCGTCAACAGTGAACCGGAATGCTTAGTTTTGCCACCTATGCATACTTTTTTGTCTTATGCATCCTCCCCTTTCGAAAGCAGTGAACAGTCGATGTGCATACCTGCTCCTACTACAAAAGGTGGTATTAAATATGTTGAACAAACAAAAATCTTGGACGAGTTTGTCGGAGTCGTACTTACCTATGCGGATGCAACACAACAAGAACAACAACAACAACAACAACAACAACAAGAACAAAAACAACAAGAACCATGACATTTTTTTGTTTTCTTTTTTTACCACTTACACAAAACACAAAACACACACACACATACACACACACACACACACACACACACACACACGCAAAAAAACACACACACACACACACACTCTCGCACACGTACACACTTTTTTTTCTTGTTCCTTTCTCCTTTTCCACAATTCCCCCGAAATTTAGAAGTTCGGATCATTATAATGTACACATTTTTTTTCTTTTTTCATTTCATATGAGTTCCAGGGATTAAACAACTTTATATTTCTCTGCCCTTTTTTCCCTTTTTTCCCTTTGCTTCATACTCTCTCACGCAAACACACTTTTTCCTGGCTGTAAACAAGAAAAAAAAGAAAAAAAAAGAAAAAAAAAAGAAAAGTCCGCTTTATGAAGTATCCTTTTTGTTTTCGAATAAAAAAAATTGTACGCCTTTCTTTTTATGATGATGATAATGATGACGATGATTAATAAGTAAGTTTCAACTCTATTTTTTCATCAACTACTTTAGTTTAATATTGAAATAAACATACAGCTTGTTATATAAAATTTAGAACAACTTTGAAAATGTAATAAACTCGGTCTATGTTACACTTAGTTCCCTTATGCCACCCATCTTCTTTTATACTTGACATCAGACATTCTGAGTTTTAATATTCAAATGACGTGTCGGAGTCCGTCAAGGTAGGTCTACCAGCAAGCACTCCTATTTCTCTTTTTTTTTCTTTTTTTTTTTTTTTTTTTTTTTTTTTTCTTTCTCTTAGCTCTGTATTCGCAGGCATAAGCATTTATTTTTCTTCTGACTATTTTCTTTTCTCGGTCTTATTTTTACGCGCATTCAGAAATACCGTCGAATACATTCAGCTTCTGTAAATCTTTACCGTTTAGGTGAGATTTCCTTTTCATTCTTAGACGCTTGCTGACGTGATCGTACTTGATTACGTTAGTCTACGATCATGAAGATCAGAAAGACGCCATCGAAAAAGCTTGCACCTTTGGTATGTACAACTACCGTTCTATTGCTTGAAAGAATAACTAAGTATCCTTTCTTGTTTGTCATTAGCCAAGCCAATTGCGTGATGTGATCGGGAAGCTCGAGACAGATTCAGAAGACCAAATCCCAGTTCACATCGAGAAACTTAAAGATTGGACCTTCCCACGGGGAGATCTTTTTCACTGGGCTCATGCCCTCAATCGTTTTGACGCCATTCTGCAACGTGTGTGTTTCGAGTTCAAGTTGGACCACATACAAACCCAAGAATTCGACCCTGGTACTAAACGTCTTCTTATCTCTATCGCAAATCTTTCAAAGATATTGTTCGAGAATTGTACAAATAGAAACATCTATAGCTCATATGAAGTAAGTCTTTTCTCTTTCTTATTTATTTTTCCTAGTTTGGACATCCATTCGTAACCGCAGTTTGACCGCAGCACATGAATGCCCTTCTCAACACAACTGATATTGACGTACTGGAGGCCGTCTTACGCTTTCTCTTGCGACCTGCGCAGCGTGTGAATAATCCCCGGGCAATTCGACCTAGTTTCACGGCTCCGCAAGAGAAAATTACAGAACTGGCGCGGGGTTGGGCATTTCATAGAGACCTTGTGGAACTGTCCCGTGATAATTTAATGATGACGGAGGAAATGACGACACTGAAACTTCAGTTCTACCGCACTCGATCCTTCAACGATGATACTTCAGACACCCAAAACGAGGGTATCAACCTTGTCACAGCACAAATGGCAACTGAAACAAACAAATCCGATATTGACATTTTCAACGATCTGGTGAAACAACACAATATACCATCTGATTATCATTTCGAACTCGCCAATCGCATTCGCGTTTCAAAACATATTGCGGACCCAAAAGTACGACGGCAGTTATTAATCATTCAATTTCTATCCATCGCCATCATGGGTAATATTACTACGATCGACAATCCATCATATACTCATCCTGTGTTATGTATCCTATTCAGCACACACCGTCTCCGAAACAACCGCGCAGAACAAGGTCTTCGTCTATGAACCTCATCTCGTCGCACAACTCACCGAACTAATGCATCCAGACAAAATGGTTCCTTATGTAAATACTCACCTTACTGCAACTGAGCCATCCACTAACCCCATCTTCTTGTCTCTCCCCCGAAATAGGACATACAAACCTATGCACTTTACGCATTAGATGCTGTTGCTCGGCATCGTAGCAAACTCTCGGAGCTACTTACTGCCTTCAATGCATCTGCGAACCACGGCACCTTGTTATACGTTTTGCGTCAAATAAATCAACCAGATATGGATCACGGTACGTATCATCTTACTATACACACTATCCATCTCACAGAATCATTCCATAGCATTCCCACAGGAGTTCTTAGATGCTCTTTTTACATTTCTTTCTTACCTTTTACAGACCCAGTCAGGTGCTCAAATGCTGATGTCTGCAGGAATCATACCTACACTGGTGAACATTGTTGAAAATCGTCAATCCGTTCATATCAGGGTAAGAAAGCTGGATGGATATGCTTTTTTACTGACACGCCTGCAGAACGTGACGAAAGTGGTTGGATTGCTGGACACAATCGTCAACTCGTATACGACATCATTCTCCGCTTTTTGCAATGCAGGTGGTCTGGATACATTGTTATCGAGAATTATGGTAAGTTGTGTGAAACTTGGACAATAGAGAGAGTGTGTGTGTTCAACGGCACAATTATAGACGGAAGTCCAAAATTGTATCCGATCCAATGACTCGATGGAAGGTGTGATATCTCCCAGTACAGCACCTTCATCTGAAACCAGCACTCATGCTGTGGCTCTTTACGAGAGAATCGCTTGCGTCAAAACCATGCTGAAATTTTTAATCCGCATGATGGAATCTTCAGGAACAGACGAAGGACTTCGCAACTTGATAGACTCGTCTTTGCCACAGTCTCTCAAACTTATTGTAGAGAATCCAAAAGTATTTGGAAATAGTGTCTTTGCGCTGGGTAAGTTTCTTGGTTGGATTTGACATGTGGATCCTGAGGCATCTATCTAGCTACAAACGTTTTCACGACATTTATTCACAATGAGCCCACATCACTCTCGATCCTTCAAGAGGCCAAGCTTCCTCAGAGTTTTCTTCGTACAATTGCTGCTTACGAAGGTCCCAACAACGAAGTCATGGTTTCAGCAATCCATGCCTTTGGCGCAGTATGTCTGAATGCCCAAGGTCTTGAGATGTTCAACGAAGTGAAACCACTACCCCACTTTTTCGAACTTCTCACCAGTGATGACTACATGCGAAGCCCTGCTGACATTGATGGCTCAACGCTTTTAGGTGCTACCGTGGATGAACTCATTCGCCATCATCCCTCGCTAAAGAAAGATATTTTTGATTGTTGTTCGAATATGCTGAAAAAGCTGCAACAGATGGGAAGCTCAGATGCGTCTAAAGCAAACGACAATTCACGTGGATTGCAGCTTTCAAAGCGACCAACTTCTTCCTCTACTGCTGTTGATGTTGAAATGACCTCGGAAGCATCGGATGGCAGATCCGAATCGTCCTCTGTATCACCAGCAGCTACGGAAGAGCGGGCAAATGAGAACCTTTTAATTGTCTTCATCGATTTGATTGCTAGGGTAAGGAAAAGGGTTTTGGCTAAAGGAAGTAACCTGTTAACACGCCATCTCTCTATCTCTTAGTTCCTTGAAGGCCTTTTCCAGAATCAGTCCAACATCCGAGACTTTGTCAAAGAGGGTTGTTCCGAAATGTTACTTTCCATTTATTCATTACCACTGCTTCCTCCCGATTTCTCTACCTCCATCGCTTGCGACTCTCTTGCATATCTTTTCCGAATGATTGGTGAAGTGAGTCCTCTTCCAACTGTGCTAGCTATCGCGGAGAAGGTCAAGCAATCAATCAAATTTATTATTGATGATGACCTACCAAGAACAGAAAGTATGGTCTATGAGTTCATTGATGTAAAAGGTAAGACTTTAACTAGCTTGATGTGTCACAATCAACTTTAACACTTGAACAATAGAGGGTGAGACAGATAAGATAGAACGAGGCAACAAGCTGTTCCGTCAGCTCATCGAGATGTTTGGTTACGTCGGACTTCTGTCAAACATCTGTACTTCTACTGTGTTAGCGCATAGTAAGAATGGCATCTCTTTGGTCCACGAATTCATATCACAACCTGAGAATGACAATATTATCCTACAGCTCGGAAAGTTACACAGGTAAGGCTTGTCGAAGATAACATGGATAAGATATATGACGGTGCATGCATAGAACGATGGTATGGGAAACTATCTTGCTGAGAGAATCAGTGCCAAAATCGTGGTATTCGTTTAAGCTACCAAAGAAGAATGCAAATAACGTGGCCGAAAATCCTTTGGGAATCTCTGGCTTCGGTTCTACGCGACAGGAGACTGGAGCCAGACCTTCTGGTCAGCAAGCTCAGACCCCATCTGCCGGTTCTGGCGACAAAAAGGACACTTCCGACGAGGAGCAAACACCAGATGCCAATGATCCAAGAGTAATCAATGTCAAGCATTTCAAAACGTTCCTTAGCGAGACGTCTCCCGCGTTGATGCCAATCTTTCAGGGTATGGATTTATTTTCCCTTCAGCTATTCAATCTATAATATCGTGCAATTTTTTTGTAGGTTTGATAAAGGTGTCTGTCAATCGACGCACAGCGGATGGAGCACAAAAAACACAGGCATTCAAACTAGCGGAATACATTGCGGAAGTCTTGAAAGATAACATTACATGGTCCTGTATTACATCTGAGAGTGCACCACCTTGCAAGTATGATTACCTGGCAACCATGTTCTCCATGATGCCTATGGTTATTTTGGATGATCGAGCAACACCGTCCCTTCAAACTCCTTTGGCTGTAACTTTTGATGCCAAAGGTGGAACAGACTTGCTATGCAAATATATGGATGATATTTGGACTGCAGCAGAAAAGATCGAAGCAGTTCCTAACGATCGACGTTCACGTGAACAAGAAAGCCTAATTGGCCGTATGGATGCTAGCTTGGAGTTATTACTTACTGTTCTTCTCCATATGGGCTCATCAAAGTTGTTGCATGACTCGCCCTATACTGCATTCATTACATCAAGACCCAAGGATAAGAACTCGCTGGACTACTTTGATCCTTATGAGTGGATCGTTTCTATCCAGTTGAAGTTGTCGTCGATTAAGAAACATCTGCATAGCCCTTATCTTGACAGCTTTCCAAAATCTGTTGTGCGCTCCTATTTGAAAGTCGTTGCGCAAATGATGAAAGGAGAAGGCGAAGTGAATACGAGATCCGAAATCAGCAACACAACGCCGTTTTCAAGATCACTTCCATCACCATTTACCATTGTACGCACCCCTGTTGTCCCAGATCAACATGGCGTACAGACGCTCGTGGATATGGGTTTCATGCGTTCCGCAGCAGAGCATGCGATGGTACGATGCAACAACCAAATCTCTCGCGCCGTTGATTATCTGTTCAGTCATCCCGCTCAAATGCTTGGCAGCAGTGGAAGCTCGAGAGCAGCAAGCAGTGTTCAACCTCAAGATGGAACTCAGGAAAGTTCTTCTAGCGTCGAAGCCTCTAACGACAGCCACGACGAGTCTGCAAACACACCCACACACAATGAGGCGGCAGAACAAGATCAGGATAGCAGTGATGAGGACAACGAAGATGACGATGCTGAGCCATCCGCGTCTACAGTGACACCCCGCTTGGGCCCAAGCACAGCGATGGAGGAAGATTCTGAGGAAGCATCCGCTTCTGATAAGGGAAAACAGAAAGCAACCGTATCATCTGAAAATTTACAGCAACTGGATGAAATCAGAGCTGCCTTGAGTGAAGAAATCCCATCCATTGTCATCAAACTCACAGAAAAACGGGATGACATTGTGTTTGATGTTCGTGACCTGTTAGTAGTGTTATGCAAGGACGATGTCAAGGGTCAGAACGCCAAACGTATTTTGTCATTGCTTGTGCAGAGCATTGACCATGCGCGAAAACGGTGCCAATCGCCTTACACAGTTCTTTGTACTCAATTACAATTGATGGCCCTGTTATTGAGAGAACAAGCATTGCAGCCTGCTATTAGCGAGACGGCATCTCAGATGGACTTCTTGTTTGAAATGATAGAATCCGAGAAAAGCTTGTCAGATCCCGCTGCACCACTTCCAGCATGGCTCGCAACCGTCTTTTTGGTTTTGGAAGCTTTTATTTCTCAGACAGATGAACCAAAGAGTGTCAAGCTAATGACTGTCAAAAACACAGAGGTCACGGCGAACGAAGAAAGTGGTGCGACAAAGGACAGCACAGAGGATGTTTCTGAGGCTGCGGCAGAGACGTCATCTGCTATCACATCCGAGCAGCGCAAGAAACTGCTGCGATACTGTGTTTCCTTGCTGAATAAGACAGAGATGTCGCGGGATAACATCTACGCAATTCTGCGTATCGTTGTACGTCTCACAAAATACCACGACGCTGCTTTAGAATTTGTTGCCAACGGAGGTCTTCCACTGTTATTCTCCAAGCCTCGGGCAAGTCTGGAAGGTTTCCAAGGTCAACAAGCATTCATTATTTTGATATTACGTCATGTTATTGAGGACAAAGCCATTTTAGAGGAACACATGGAGGATATGATTACAACCTGGTTTACTATACCTCGACCACGCAATATGGATATCAGCACTTTCATTCGTAATAATTCTCATATTGCTCTCCACGAGCCCTCTACGTTCTTAGATGTATCAGGAAGGATATGCAGACTTGCGAGACCTGAGGAGTACGAGTTGAATCGACAAATCAAACTCATCAATAAGGAGGACATGGATGAAGATACGCCAATGGCAGAAAGCAGCGAATCCGCTCGCAGTGAGAAAGCTGATGCAGTGGGTGTCGTTGGTATGGAACCACGGATGAAATCGACCAACTCCGACATTGTGGTTCAGCATATTTTGGTTGAGCTTTTAACCATCCGCAGCGAAAGTTCAGAGGAATCAACAACAACATCTGATCAGAAGAAAGTGGAAGAGGAGAAACAACGTGCCAATATCAAGTATGCTTATACTGGATTCCTCTTGCAATGCCTTGTGGAACTTGTGTCTTCCTATGCTTCGTGCAAGTACGATATTTACTTGTTCAGCCGCCGGCGCAACAGCAAGGATGGCAATGCATCGCGCCCTCGTCATTCTGTTTTGAATATGCTGATCAACGATTTGCTGCCGTACAATGCCATTAACCCTACCGAGGAAGAGTCGCGCAAACAGCAGGGTCTTTCAATGTGGACTGCATCTGTGCTTGTCGCCATGTGCTATGACACATCGTCCAAGGGCGAAGATAACAAGGCTAACAAACACGAGTTGACGTTGGTGCGCAAATATGTCTTGGAGGGCATCATCCGGTCTCTGAAAGATGCGATTAACTCGACCGATCCTGTGGCAGTCAAATACAGCAACTATTTAGCTTTGGCTGATCTGTGCCATCGCATCTTGAATGCTCGACCAAATCCTGGTGCTCTGGCTCAGCGAACAAAGGAAGATACGTCTGTGAATATCGCCAAGATCATGTTAGACAAGGGTTTTGTTGCCGTGTTGACAAGCGCCATCAGCGATGTGGATGTTAACTATCCTCACTCCAAAACGGTTCTCAACTCGATGCTTCGTCCATTGGAACAGCTTACTAAGCTTGCCATCAAGATTGAACGTATCACAGAACAAACAAAAGGAGAAAAGAAGCACGAAGAGTTACCCTCGTTTGTTCCCACCGAAGCTAATGCTGAATCGGAAGAAGCACCCGATTTGTACCGCAATTCATCCTTGGGTATGTTTGGTGGAGGTGCTTTGGAGGAAGAAGATATGGATGATGGTTCATCAGAAGAGGAAGAAGAAGGAATGAGGTAAGGGTTTGATAGCAGAAAAGTCG
The DNA here is from genome assembly GCA_000697495.1 of Saksenaea oblongispora B3353. NCBI lineage: Eukaryota > Fungi > Mucoromycota > Mucoromycetes > Mucorales > Saksenaeaceae > Saksenaea > Saksenaea oblongispora. The sequence goes on along the minus strand of JNEV01000921.1, from coordinate 22,259 downwards.
CACACAGATTTACTTTTTCTTCTTGACAGCTATGATGAGGATGAGTTCGATGAGGATACCGGCAGTGACCTCTCTGATATGAGCGAAGAAGGAGCAGTGGATGATGTAGATCAAGAAATGGATGTGATGATGCATCGACATCACTTCGGATCCGATATGGATGAGGATGAGGTAAAGTCTCTGATTTCTTTAACGGGCCTCAAGCTGAAGATGGTCTATTTTAGGATGAAAGTGAAGAGGATGACCATGATGAAGAGGATGACGAAGATCATGACGATTCCGATATGTCTGACCACTCACTCGGATCTGATGAATCTGATGAAGGCGATGACGAAGACGATGGCCGAGAAATGACATGGCATCTGGAAGATATCGAAGATGAAGATGGTCCTGTACTTCATGTACGCACCGAAGTGACAATCGATTCTGACGAAGAGCGAAGTTTCCGACATGGACATAATTCTCGACGTGGCCACGTTCCTTACGATGAGGTATGTTACTTTCGTATTGACAGAGATGTTTATTCATTGGGGCGTGTTGCAGGGCCAGGAAGATGATCTTGATACCATTGATCAGTCTGATTTTGAAGAAGGCGAAGATGCCGATGCATTTGAAGATGAAATTGCAGATGCCGAGTTGAATGATGGTGTTCTTATTGATGGCGAAGATCTTGATAACCCCTTCCTTGCCGACGATCTGGAGGCGGAGGGCGTCATTCTTGAAGAGAACGATGGATGGCATCGATCACGTCCATTGGGTGCCTTTGGTTTCCGCAGAGCCGGTCGATTACCTCATAGCCGACGTGGATTTATCGAAGGTGATATCCCTGCAAGATTCGATACATTGATGGTCAACCCTGGTGCGCGTGAGCGTATGCCCATCATCGATTCAGGATCTTACCAAATCATTGGACGATCTTTCGGAAACCAAGGTGCGGCTGGCAGCTCTCACGCTAGAGACGACATCACTACCCATCCTCTTTTAACTTCGGCTCCTGAAGCAACATCTACGCGTGTTGTCGATCATCAACCATCCCGTAGCCGTCTGCGTCACCACGGTATTGGTAGTCTACAAGCATTTGAAGACATCATTGGTGGAAATGCTGTGCGTATTTTGGAGAATCTTCTGCGTGATGAGCCTGAAGGCATGGCCGAAGAATCCTTCCGGGGTGAATTGCACGGCACTGTCCCTGTGTCTGGTCTGGAATTTGATCGACTCGCTGCGCTGAGTACAGGTACCAGCCAGCAGCCTTCCTCAGATCGAAATGAACAAAGCAAAGAGATCATGTCCGTCTTGCATGACTTCCAGCCTATGTCGACTGCTGAGCGCTGGCATCAGGAGGCCCGTATGATGTATGGCTACGCGGCGGGCGACAAAGCAGTGAAACTAGTGAATGCCCTGCTTAATCTACTGATACCCATTGCCATCGAAGAAGAGAAGAAGCGAAAAGAAGAGGAAGCAAAGCGCGCCGAAGAGCGACGACGCAAGGAAAAAGAGGAAGAAGAAGAAGAGAGACGACGTCTGGAAGAAGAGCGTAAGAAAAAAGAGGAAGAGCAACAGCGAGCAGCAGAAAGCGCCCAGACATCGGAGCCCGAGGCGGTGGCTGAACAGAGCCAAGCCCACGAAGAGTCTGAAGAAGAGCAAGAGCGTACAACCATTACGATCAACGGTCAGCAGGTGGACATCTCGGGTACAGGGATGGATGTTGACTTTTTGGAAGCACTGCCTGATGATCTGCGTGCGGAGGTGATTAATCAACATTATCTCGAACGACGTGTCTCTTCACAGACAACTGAAGACGACTCCATCAGCCCAGAGTTCTTGAGCGCTCTTCCCGAAGATATCCGTGAAGAAGTCCTGCACCAAGAAGCGATGGAACGAGCTCGTCGCGAGCGACAACGACAAGCTAATACGACGACGACGACAACGACGCTGGAAACCCAAACCCCACCATCGACCCTGTTGTCCGGCAACTCTGGTTTGACCCCGTTGGATACAATCGTTCGAGACTTTGGAGGACTTATCCCTAGCAGCAGCAATGTTTTCCGAAGCCGTTTAATTCCAGGAGGTCGTGGTGCCGCAGGCGAAGGATCAGCACTTGCTTCAAAGAAGCTTACCGGCCATCGCGATACTGTTCAGCTTGTTGATCGAAGCCAATTAGCCACGCTTGCACGTCTACTCTTTGTTCCTCAGTCTATCTCAAAGACACTTCTGAACCGACTCCTGCTTAACCTATGCGAAAATAGCAAGACCAGAGGCGATCTCCTGTCCTTACTGATCTGCATTCTTCAGGATGGCAGTGTTGATTTGGCTGCTGTCGATAGAAGCTTTGCGCAGCTCTCATTACATCCCAAGGGTACAGGCAAGGGATCAACTAAAGCAAAGGTGGCTGTCACGACGACACCTCTCAGCGAAAATGTCCCTAATCTCATCACCCAACGCTGTTTGGAAGTGCTGTACCATGTTGTATCCTCCAATGAGCAGTCTTTGACGTACTTCTTAACGGAAAATGACTGTCTTGCGGGCCTAAAGCGCCAGAGCAGCAAGAAAGGAAAGACGAAGGGCAAGGACAAGGACAAGCCCACGGTGTCCAGCAAGTACCCTCTTCTTGTTCTGATGAGCTTGCTTGATCGTTCTGTTTTTGTCGACAATACCAATCTCATGGAGGAGTTGATGAACTTGCTCGCTACCATGTGTCGCCCATTCCCTATCCTGGTGAAGAAGTATGTAGAAAAGATGGAGAGCCGACAGTTACAGCAACAGCAAGACCAGTCGCGTTCCGAAGAGCCGTCTGCAGCTGAAACCACAGAAGAGCTGGCATCCGCCAAAGGAACTGGTAGCAAGGAACACGAGAAACCTGTACCAAAACCACCTGCGATTCCTGATCATTACTTGAAAATGGTTGTCCACGTACTTACCACTGGCGAGTGTTCGAGCAGGACGTTCCAGTACACCCTGGGCGCGTTGTCTCATCTATCTGCCTTGGACGGGGCCCAGCAGACGATCACGAATGAACTGATGGCCGCTGCCAAGCAGTCTGGAAAGCAAATCCTCCAAGATCTCCAAGACCTGCTGCAGGTGCTGCAGAACATGATGAGTGGGACGGAAATTCAGGGCTCAGCCTTGGCTCAGTTCTCCGCTGCTACATCCGATCAAGCGAAGCTTCTGCGTGTGCTGAAGACGGTGGACTACTTGTATTCGCGCAAGAAGTCTTCAACGAATGAACGTAACGATGAAGTAGCCCGTGATGAGCGACGTGTGCTGCAGATCTACGAGGAGCTTGACTTCCTGAAACTGTGGAAGATGCTGGGTCATTGTCTGGCTGTCATCCACGAGAAGGAAGAGCTTATCAACGTGGCGACAGTGCTGCTTCCATTGATTGAGTCATTTATGGTTGTTTCGAAATATGCCACCGGAAAGAACCAAGTGCAACGTTCGAACTCGCTGGGACCGATGTCTCCCAGTACGGAGCAAGCGGGCACGACGGATCAGGTAGACAGCTTTTTCTTCACGTTCACAGAAGACCACAAGAAGATTCTCAACATCATGGTGCGAAACAACCCATCCCTCATGAGTGGTTCGTTCTCGCTGCTTGTCCGAAACCCGAAAATGCTTGAGTTTGACAACAAGCGCAACTACTTTGTACAACAGCTCCACAAACGCAGCGAACCTCGCGAGCACTACCCAACACTACAGCTGAACGTCCGACGCCAGTATGTGTTTGAAGACTCCTACCATCAGTTGCAAGGTCGCACCGGCAACGAGATCAAGTACGGCAAGCTCAACGTTCGCTTCTACAACGAAGAAGGCATGGATGCTGGTGGTGTCAGTCGCGAGTGGTTCTCTGTGCTCGCACGGCAAATGTTCGATCCAAACTATGCGCTGTTTATCACTTCTGCTGCGGATAAACTGACATACCAGCCGAACCACGCGTCTATTGTGAACCCTGACCATCTTAGCTTCTTCAAGTTTGTTGGCCGTGTCATTGGCAAGGCCATCTACGACGGCCGGTTACTGGATGCCTACTTCACGCGTTCGTTCTACAAGCATATTTTGAGCCGTTCGGTTGACTATCGCGATGTCGAGGCGATTGATCCGGAATACTACAAGAGTTTGGTGTGGATGCTGGAAAACGACATCACCGATGTGATTGACCTGACCTTCAGTATCGAGACAGATGACTTTGGTGACACCAAGACGATTGACCTCAAGCCTGGCGGCCGAGACATTCCCGTCACGGAGGCAAACAAGCACGAATATGTCACGCTGGTCACGGAGCAAAAGCTGACAAACGCAATCAAAGACCAAATCAATGCGTTCCTTCAAGGGTTCCATGATATCATTCCAGCGTCGCTGATCCAGATTTTCAACGAGCAGGAGTTAGAGCTGTTGATTTCTGGCTTACCTGACATCGACATTGACGACTGGAAAAACAACACGGTGTATGAAGGCGGTTACTCTGCTTCTTCCCCACAAATCCAATGGTTCTGGCGTGCCGTTCGAAGTTTTGACCAAGAAGAGCGTGCCAAACTACTCCAGTTTGCGACGGGCACATCAAAAGTACCACTGGAAGGTTTTGCCCATTTGCAAGGATCAAGCGGTGTCCAACGATTCCAGATTCATAAAGACTTTGGCGGTGATAATCGATTACCATCCGCGCATACATGGTAAGTTTTTTTTTCTTCTAGAGGAATGCAGGATAACTAACCCACGCTCGATGCTAGTTTCAACCAAGTCGATCTACCAGTATACAATTCATACGAAAGTCTTCGGGCGAATCTATTCAAAGCAATGAGCGAATGCTCGACCGGCTTTGGATTTGTATAATACATGTTGCTTCACATGCTCTTAACCAATCCACCAAATTCTTTTCTCGGTTTTCTTCATTTCTTTTTTCTTTCTTTCTTCCCCCTCTTTCCCTTCGCAAAATCTAAATAAACCCCCCAAAAAAACATAAAACACACCGATCCGTGGTTCATGCTATAGTGAAACAAGCTTTATTATAACGCACAAGAAAAAAAAAAGATCAACTTTTTCTAAGCATATCATGCACGGTCATCGTCGATGACAGTGACAAGATCAGACAGTTCTCTTAGAATTTCCGGATCCGTGGATGGTTTTAACGTCGCCATCATCAGCTTTTCTCGCACAACACCCATATCTAGAACACGGTCTGCCATAATCGAGAGTGATTCATCCGAACTCTCGTTTTCGTTGATGTCGGAAAACTTGCGTGCGCTGCTGTTGCGTCGTCGGATGCCATCGCCTCCGCAAATCAGGGCGCGGATCAGTTCCATGCCACGTTTCGTAACAATGGTAAACTGCTGGTTGCCCGATTCTGCCAGGGCGACGGACAGCCGCAGAATGGTCATACCGACGCTTTTTTCCCGCAAGATCAGTCGTTCCTTCAGATGGTCTGTGTCTGCGATGGTGACGATGTTGTACAGGCCCATCATTGATAATTCTAGCGTGGCTAGCTGACTAGCATTCATGTTGTAAATGACTCTTCCATCGATGGAGAAGAAGTCGCGGCGGATCACGTTGGCAAGTTCCATCCAGATGTCCTCGATAAACCGGAATTTATCGTGTGCGGCATCTTTTGGCTGATGGACAAGCGACGAAAACATCCGTCGGTTCTCGTATTTGACTGTCATCTTTGTCCATGCTTCGATTGCCAAGAAGGAATAGTACGTGTCGGGCCCGTGTGCCAAGAAATCGTGGATGAGTTCGACAAACGTCGAGGCTGTTTCCGTCTGCTGTATTGTCAGGAACATGGAGACGTTGGCGAAGATGATGAGGGCTGTCTTGCGGAAATCAAGCGTGTCCATCCTTCGGATGCCGACAAACCATGCTTCCGAAGGATCCTCCTCCTCGACATGGGTTGCGTTTCGCGTGCTATTGACAATTTTTGTCAAGACACTGATAAACCGCTGATGCCCGGCGAGATATTCAATGTTCTCATTCATAAACGATAGATTTCGTAGGATGTTTAAGATACACAGACACCGTTCTCGTAGAGACAGCCAGAGATCGGAAGTCGAGTTCTCCAAGGTTGGTATGAGGCTCTTCATCTCATCAAGAGACATGTCAAAGAGCGTGGAATAACTGAGTTCCTGGCACTGTGTTGGGTCCGCAGGCTCCCGTTTTAATGGGGTTTCAACGGCATCAACTGCCTCAAAACGCGACTGCGTGCCAAAGATATCCTTCTCCAGATGGTCGAGTAGAACGTCGAGCAGATCCTCGCAGAGTGTAAGAGGCAGCGTCGGCTGCTGTATCGTAAACACGGTGAGAACGTTGAGTGCATTGGTGATTTCCATTTTTAAACCGGACTTGAGGGACATCGTCAGAGCAAAAATATCCACAATACCTGCATCGCCGAGTTGAGAACGAAGGACGTTCATAGCAATAGAGAAACTTACCCAATTCGCCCAGGTGGGGAATAGCAGGTTTAATCTCAAACTTATCAAAGTATTTCAGATCCACGCCGCCGTATGTTTCTACGTTTCGTGTTTTTGGTACATAGGTCACCATTGGTGTCTCTGTTGGACTCTGTGACCCATTTTGTTCTTCTGGTGCTGTCGGCGAAGGCGTGCGTTTGTGGCTTGCTGGCGATGCCACCGCAGCAGCAGAGGATGTGGGTTCTGCTGGTGGTTCATGGCCATCAACTATTCCTAGTGCGTCCTTCTCCTCAGCCGACGAATGTAACGATTCAGCTACAGGCGTATGATCCTTTGTATGCGGTTGTTGCAGATTAAGTTGTTTATGCTGTTGCACGGGTGTTGATGTCTGACTCGCCGGCGTCATGGAGTTTCGAGAAATTGGCGAAGGAGAATGGCCCTGCATAATAGGCGATTGTTGAACATAGTTGTGGATATTTGCATTGTAAGCACACTGTGATTGCGATTTATCATCCTTTCCATTGACGTTCTACGCACACGCCATCAGATCGGACGCCCGCCCCCGCTTTTTTTTTTTTTTCCCTGCTTACCTGTGGCGATGAATAGGTTGGTGTCGCTTGATTACTGTTGATCGAAGGGGATGCACTGCCAGCATTGCTTTGTAGTTCCATTTGAGATTGAGGAAAGTTGGCTCCAGCGTTCATATGCTGTTGCATGTAACGGTTGCCCGCCTGTGCAGCCATTGCCCGGTTCTTATTTATTGCTATTAGCGGTGTTTTCAATGTATCTGTCTTACCGTTTGCGATGACGGTCCAACACCTTGGAGACTTTGCACAGGCGATACAGACTGTGCCGCCAGTGGCGAGCCTAAGCAATCCATGAGATGTCCAATCCACGGATGGCCTGTCCATGACTTACCTGCGTAGTCTGATCCCATCCTCGTTCCTCCTAAATGTGGGCTACTCGCTACCACAGGTGATCCTACCGTTGGATTTTGGAAGGGCGCATTGTTCAAGGCAGGAGACTGGCTCGGTGATTGTTTGGCTACAAGTACTTGGTCAGCTTTCTGACCCCCAATCTAATGATCATTTACCTCTGTTCATTGCAGCCTGCTGCTGTTGCCGATATAATATAGCCTGGGGCGTGTTGGGCGACATCATCGCCATTTCGGGATTACCCTGGTGTAGCGCTCTGTTCTGTTGAAACTGTGCCTGCAATGCTGCAGCTGCAAAGAGAGGGCTGGTTAATATAGTTTCGAAGCCTGCACGTAGTGCGTACCTCCTCCATTTTGCAAATTCATCAAGTTTTGAGGAGAATAGAGCGCCTGCGGATTCGACGTTTGGCGAAGATGCTGCGCCTGGTTGACATTGACGCCAGTCGTAGGCGACAGTCCACCCATAAATGTCTGATTAGCTCCTTGAGCTGCGAAAGGATTCATTCCATTGAGATCCGACTGATCCAGTGCGCCAAAATCGGCTTGCGCGAATGACAGGTTATTTCCCATGGTGGGTGTTCCAGCAAAGTTTGCACCCAATGGCGAACCTGCAAATGAATACTGTTGCAACGCGTTGTCATTTTGTTGTTGCAACTGTTGCTGTTGTTGCTGTTGTTGGTACTGCATCAGCATGCGAGGATTAGTCGGTGATTGCTGAGCGTTCACAGGTATGCCTTGAGCTGTTGAAAAAAACTTTGGATCCATGATAGTAATCGTAAATTACGTCTTCAAAGTTTCCAAAGAAAGAAAAGAAGCGTCGACCTTGCAATCTGTCAGAATGAATTTCCTGTGAGCGATTCAAACACTTGTTTGTGTGAATGAAGTTTATTGAGCTGGCGTGGCCACTTTTGTAAAAACAAAACTCCGCCAGGAGGGGTCAAGTCAAAAACCAGCTGAAAACGGAAGACAGATCAAGGGAAAACTATACAAGATTGGATGTAAACAAAAAAAAAGACTGTAGCAGCAGAAGTATATGTAACCATCAATTCACTTCTGTAAGGCTGATCGCCGGGGCCGCATTTCAATTGGCTATGAGTGCGTGTGTTGAGCAAGCTTCCTGTGCTTGCTGAAATGACCTAGATTTAATTTTATAAATAAATGGGTGTTGAGTGATGATAGAATAGAAGAACCACCTGAGACTTGCAGAAGCACAGATTGTCAATTCGCGTTTATAGCACTGCGCAAGAAGAAAAGGCATAGAAGAGCAGAATCACAAAAAAGAGCTTTATCGAAAAAGGAAATGTTTGTACAAATAATAGCGTTACAATCAACTATGTTGGCTCTCGCGCTTTTTCATCGCCAAGCTTTTCTGCTGACAGAAAAGATCAAACAGGGCATTGATGATGCTGGGACTATGAATGTTATGTGATTGAATGAAACTACGAGCTAGCGTTTCCGGATCGTCATGCAGGCGAACAGGCATAGGAACGGTTGCACCAGTCTCCAGTTCGATATTGATTGTAATAACAATTGGATTCTCGTAGTATTCATGTTGTACGGTTATGTCTGCAGCTTGGGCTTGTTGCTGCGCTCTAACATTGAGGGGTATGGGTGATAGTCCTGGAGGTCTAGAGTACTTGGCATCATTGGATAGACGTGACAGTGCATTTTGGAATAGACCTGCTGGAGGTGTTGTTGCTGGTGCACGATCCATAATAGATGGCCGTCGTGGTACGGGCTTTATGTTATCAAAGCCAGGAGGATGTCGCTGTTTTGCTTTATCTCTTGGTGATTTACGGTTATCATGCTGACCTGCCCAAGTGCCTGGTCTATTGTGGCTATCATCCGTAGAGGTTTTCCATGACGTGGGTTTCGATGCAAATTCGTCTTCTTTCCAAGTCGCATTTTCTTGAGAGTGTGGTGGCCGATGGTTTTTACGGAAGGCCGGTTTCTTCTCATCCCAAGACGGTTTCGTTTCATGCTGTGATGACCAATTCTTGTTCTGATAGGATGGTTTTTCATCGCCCCAAGATAACTTTTTCTGCTTGGAGGAAGACCAGCTGGTTGTGTGAGAATCGTGGTACGACGACGACCAGTCGCTGTTGCTGACGGACAATGATTTTTGCTCGCCCCAGGACGTGTTCCCATCAGGATATGATGACCAGCCGTCGTTGGCGGACGATGACTTCTGCTCGCCCCAAGATGTGCTCTCTTCACGGTACGATGACCAATCATTTCCTTGATCCGCTGGTTTTTCTTCGCCCCAAGGGGCATTTCCGCCATTCCACGTTGAGAAAGTTTCCCTCTTCGCGGCCGATTCGTTGTTCCACGACGAATTTTGATCAGTCCATTCGGCAGGCACTTCTGGCCTTGACAGCGTCTTTTTACGTACTTCTGATACCTAATTCAATAATCAGTGATCGTTCAATGTTGTCAGTGAAACGAACAGGCAGGTTCCCGGATCTCCCGTCTTTCGTATCCCAGAACGGTTCCTCGCTCAATGCTTGGCCCCAGGCGTTATTTGCTGGTGGTGGTCGCAACGTTATCAAAGAGCGTTTTGGCGGCTCTTGTCTTTCTGAATAGGGCCGAGAAAATGGTTTTCTTTGATTCGCAGGAAATACGGTTGACGTTTTCTTTGGTTTGGCGGCTTTTTTTGACGCGGGGTAGAGATCCATTGTCTTGCCCGCTGTCTTCATTGCTCTATTCATTTTCTCTTTTGGTACTTGGCCTTTTATTCTCTGCTCTAGAATGATCTCTTCGTCCACGGGGATAAAATTACGACCTCGTCGGTGCAAATTTCCACTGCCGAGGCCCGAAGGACCTAATTTCGCGTGAGGATCGACTAGGGTATGCCATGCACTGACATCGTCAGTGGATGTAGTATTGTTTGCTGCTTGATCTCCCCAACTGGTCGCCGTGATCGGGGCGTAATCATCGTCACTGTCGTCTTGTTGTGTCATGCCAGGTACAGTTTCCGTCTGCTCATTGTGGTGGACAATGCGCCCAGCCAGCCAATTCCATCCCGGACATGGGGAAAGCGGTCACATCTAGTTGTCATTCCGAAGTCCGAACCGCACATGGTTCTGCTGAGCAGAAAGTGTCTGTTGGTTGCCATTGGAACCCCTTTTTATCACAGGAAAAATATCGTCTAAACGGAATATCCGTAATTGTTATTATTATTATTATTATTTTATTAATTCGCACGACAGGAGACAGGTTCCACAGCAATGTCCCGTTCGTCAGCAATGCTTGATGCATATGTTAAATCCATGAAGTCGTCATCGTACTGCACGCGTTCCTTTCTCCGGCTTCGCCCCTTTGAGACCTTGTTTTTATCACCCATATATTTTGGATTTTGAAGATTCTTCAACAGTGGATTATTAGCATAGGTTCCTGCCGATTCATCGTGCTTCTTTGGCTCTTGTTTCTTGGCCGGAACCGGCTCCTCTTCTTCCTCTTCAGATTCTGAAAAGGCTTCTTCCACTTTAACCTGCCGCGTATGGACATCAATCGTCATAACTCTGTGTCGTGACCGGCCTTCCGTCTCCAAGCGTTTGAGGTTCGCCTGTTGCTTCTTCATCTGCAATGCTCGCTCTTGGGGGGTCAGCCATGGATTAGATGTATCCGTGGGCAGTGTGAAATCTGTTGCTTGGTCTAAAACAAGTTTTCTATTATCATCACAGATCCATCTGTTTACAACGTACCAATCACAGTGCTTCGTTTGGCGCTTGTGCGTTGGAATTCGAGCAGTTTTTCTTTGTGTTCCTCTGCCCGTTTCCGGTTCGCTTCCTCTTGTGCTTCATCCCATATGCTCTCAAAGTGGCGGGAGGAAATATCGCCACTAACCTTCGAGGCATATCCCACCGCTGGCGTAGGCGATGCTTTTGCACGTCGTTGCTGCTGCTGCTGTTGGTGCATACGTTGTTTTTGCTCTGAACGTTTCTTTTTTGCCTCGGCAATGAGCGATAATTGTTGCTCCTTTGATAAAACGGGCGTATTGCAGAATGTACATGGTCCGACTCCTTCCACTGTGCAAATAATCTTACCGCAATTAAGACAATTAGGCGCGATGGTTAATAAGGGGTGCTTTGTAGCTGTAGCAATTTAGTAAAATAAGAGCTTCATTTTATCACCACTCACCTTGGCATTGACAGGGTTTTCGTTTGCCCTTGTCTTCTGTCGCTTTGATATCCAGTTCTTTCAACGCCACTTCTAAAGTCATCTCGTTCTTCTTTTTTGGCTTCTTTCCGAGACGGTCAGACACTAACGTAGATTGAGCCTGCTTCGAGCTGCGTGCTGGTGACGATGACGGAGAAGAAGACGGTGTATCGGTTTGTGATTTATTACCCTTGCCACCTTTCTTAGATTTACGTCCACTACATGATTAATGAGAGACAATCCCACGCTATCTACATCACCTACTTTGGAAAATAATCGTCATCCATGGTTGTATTTTTCATATATACATTAACGTTGCTAGGCCATTGCGTATCTGAGCTCATGCTCGACTTTGGCAGCGAAGGAAACTGTGTAGGTGTTTCTTGAGGCACTTGCACGACTGGTGCTACGTTTTCTTCCTTCTTTTTCGGGCGCTCACTACGTGCGAATCGACGAGTTGCAAATTCTTGAATAAAATCCAGGGTATCCGCATTTGCACCGAGCATTTCCTAAGTGTGGATGAGAAAAACATCGTGCATAAAACAAATAACTGTACCATGAGATGTTCCGTCAATTCCTCCGATGAGGTAAAACTCATAAGATACGGCATGACCTGCGTTTGCAGCGTTTCAGGATCGAACCCTAAGAAAACGCTCAACTTCTCAGTAGCCCAGCTTTCTAAAGTCTCCATGATAATGTTAAAAAAGGTAGATTGCTGCGGTCGGAAGACAACCAAGCCGCTTATTCCACAGATTAAATCCCCGGTGTTTGTCATTCATTTGAATCCGTTCACTATGGCAGTGCCCACATTGTGCCAGAAGTGGAAAGAAAGGAAATGAAGGCAGTTCAAAATGGTAAGATAACTATCAACTAGGTAGAGGTGCGTTTAATCATTGGAAATACAATTCATCGGTCAACTACAAAGGAAGAATACATTTCCACTATATGCTTCGCAATAAAATGTTTTCTGTGGAGCTGCATTTTTATTTTCTAGCTTTGCCAAATACAGTTATCAGTTCATGTATATGTGATTTCTATGGTTGCTCTAAGCACACGCTTTCGTTTCTGGGTTCGCGTAGTGAAACACATCTAAATGTGTCATACAAATCTCAGAATACTGTAGTTCTGAACAAAGAGAACGATTAAAATCAAGAGAGTTTCTTTTGATATCACTCTAAAACTCTGCGACCTTTAGACATGTAGAACCAATCTCGAGACTGAGCAATAGGTTACAGCGCCTTTTCCATAGAGAATGATGAGTTAACATTCGTTTCAGAGTATTCAAACAAGTATTTAAGCTCTCATGCGTCAAGTATTTTTTTTAAGAATATTTCTGAAGTGAAAAACAAACATACGCTTCTTGACAGAAGACAGGTCAGGCTCAACCACATTGCCTGCGGGATTCAAACTTGGACAAGTGTCCAGTCCGAAGTCACGGTTTCACTTTCCGCCGAAATGAGGCGCGGGCAGGGGACTCCAAAAGGATCCCGCACACAGGAGCCTAGGCAACCTCCTTTTTTTCAGATCCATCAGCATGGGTATGTATCCGAAATGATTGCATCTTTTATATAGTTTGGGGATAAAGCAATGATCAATGACAGATGGATAATGTGAAAGACGGATTTCAATGAATTGGGAGGGATATGGACGTGTATACAGATTAGACAATGAATGGAAAAGAAAATGGCGTGAAACAAGGATCTAATTCTCTTCTTTTTTGTGTTTAGGTAAGGGACAACCTAGAGGATTGAACGCAGCCCGTAAGCTTCGCACCCACCGTCGTGACCAACGTTGGGCCGATAAGCAATACAAGAAGAGAGCTCTTGGAACCGCTTTCAAGTCTTCTCCCTTCGCCGGTGCCTCTCACGCCAAGGGCATTGTCTTGGAAAAGATGTAAGTTGACTAATGTCGGATTAGTCATGTGAACGCAATGCTAACGGTGATGTGTAGTGGTGTTGAAGCCAAGCAGCCTAACTCCGCCATTCGTAAGTGTGTTCGTGTTCAGCTTATCAAGAACGGCAAGAAGGTTACCGCTTTCGTTCCCAATGACGGTTGTTTGAACTTTGTTGATGAGAACGATGAAGTTCTCATTGCCGGTTTCGGTCGTAAGGGTCGCGCCATTGGTGATATTCCTGGTGTCCGTTTCAAGGTCGTTAAGGTTGCTGGTGTTTCTCTTCTCGCTTTGTACAAGGAGAAGAAGGAAAAGCCCAGATCATAAACTGCCTATTTTCCATTTCGTCATTTCGGAATAAAACAAAGGAAATCAATACAACAAATGCGCTGATGAACCGAAAGAGTATAATCTATGGTGATTGTTGGTTTTCTGAAAATAGAAGAAAGATTGTGACGGGAGATCGAAGAAGATTTGATTATGCTTGTGAAACGCATTGATCTGATAATCGTGCAGTGGAATGTACGACACCTACAGACTGGATCTGACTTTAGATCTTTAAAGATCTAGGAAGGCTAAGGACAGTACATTTTTACTTTACAAAGGTTTAGGGAGGATACAGCTGGTAGAGAAACTGCCACATCGTTATTAGTGTGGACCTCTACTTGATTACGCACCCAGGAGATATGCGTACTATCACAGAGCATTGTGATTTGTGTGGCACATTCATGTTCTACGCTTAACTGGCGAGGCTGGTGTTTCCAAGATAGAATAGTTACGCATCGGCCATCGAATCGGCGTAACTTTGACATTGGCTTTCAATCCGTTTATTGCAGATCTATTGATAACATACTCTTCTAGAATATGATCGCGTTAGATACAGTAATGTAGCGAATATTGGAGATACGGGGGGATGAAGAGTACATAGATGTTTCTGCATGTTTCTGTGAGTGTTTGTACGGATGTGCGCGCGCAGCGGCATAAGATACATATATACATTGATGGGTTATCCTTGCAACTGCCTTTTTTCTCTGGAGTCGTTCACTGCATTCCATTTCTGGTTTACGTAAATGATGCCTCCTAGAACAACACCTAAACGCCATAAACGAGACCAGAAACTTTCACCTCTAGAAGTTCCATGTGTTGTTGCCCCATCTAAACCTGCAGCTTTGCGTCGTTCAGCTGCATTATGCACACGCAAACGTCGTCTTTGTTCTTCGGCCTCATAATGCTGAGTAAAATGATCACGGGCATTAAACATAGTTGACGCTTGCTGCTTCATACTTTCAGCTTGCGCCCTTGCAGCTGCTGAACCCGTGGCCCTAGCACGTCGTTTAGCATGCCACGATGCAGACGGACCACTGGTGAAAGGTGACCGAGACACTGGCCCCGCCGTATAGCCATCAAGATCACGGTCGTACTCAAGACGGTTAGCTTCGTTACCAAGAACGGCATAGGCTTCGTTAACCTCAAGGAATTTCTTGTGTGCTTCTGCATTGTTTGGATTCAAGTCAGGATGGTATTTCTTGGATAACCGGTAGTACTGGGTCTTGATAGTACGTTTATCTGCATTGCGATGGGTTTCCAAAATGTCATAATGGTGATGTTTCTGACGATGCAGGGTACGAGCCGTTGAATGGAAGCTCCGGCGCAACATTTGTTAACGTTAGTCCGAAAGTGATCCTGCGGACGCTTTTTATACCAATGGTCTTGCTGATTTTCCTGTGACTTTTTGTTGCTTGAACAGGAAGTGCGGACAGGCTGCATTGCTGTGTCCTAAGTCTGCGTGGAAACTTTTGTTGCTAATTTCTTGTGGTATCATTTGCTGGAACTAACTCACTTCTTTTTATTAAAAGGTCCTCTTATTTTTCATATCCGTAACAATCTGGTGTACAGTACAAAATGCCGGTTCATCTTGTAAAATCGCAATCATCGCTTTGCACATCGTTAAATGCTGTGCTGGTTTTTGTATCGCATTTACCAAGCATTAATTCCATGCTTGCACCGGTAGACTTTTTCTTTTTTTTTTTTTTTTTTTTTTTTTTTTAGCAGCGCACTATCTGGTAATAAAGGCCTCTGACAGAAACGGTACAGGTGGGGTTATAGATGCTTATCTGATAAGAGTTTAAACTTGATCGTTGTCCATAAAAACGGCACTGGAGGCTCAGCATGGAATGCATTTATTTTTGCTGACTAGGAAAATCCGCAAGGGTGATCAGCAAAAACAAAAAAAAAACAAAAAAAAAAGGCGCGCTTTCCTTGACAGGCTCTACAATTCTTCTGTATTATATAGAGACAATGTGTACTTAACCATAAACAAGGTACTCCACTGCAGATACGTTGACCGCAATTCCGGAAGAAATCAAAAAACTATTTCAATGGGAGGTCCAACTTCAAGTAATGCTGTGTGTTAATCATGGAATCAGATCGAATGTGCCTACTTTTTATCATGGATGCTCCAATAACTGACAAACACCGGCAGTGAGAGGGATATGGGTAGACTTTACATTTAGGAATTTCGGGCACTGGTGGTGTTGTTAGTGTAATGACTCATCTGGCCGTGTCTTCTATTTGTTCTTCATCATTATGTCACTGCAGGGTACATTTTATACATTTACGGTTTCAGACTCAATGTACGCGGAATTATTTGCAGGGAATGCCGAAAACAATACCGCTATCCCTTCCAAAGATGCTCAATTTACAGTAGTATTCCTGATGTTTTGAGCGGACGTGTATTTGGTAGGCGATCACATTTGTTAGAGACAGCGAAGAACATGGCCAAGTGCATCGGTTTTGCTATTGCTACAAAATTTTAGAAGGATTAAAACGCTTGACATGATGTATAGAAAAGGATAGTGAATATCGAAACACACTTCAAGCCGGAATAGCGGAGATCAACGACCTCAATACATTGCAGCTCTTCATATCTCATCAGAGCGTCTGTAAAGGTTATTTCTCGCGCATTTATCAACAGTGATGATGATCTACGCTCTGTCACTGTCGTTAAACATGATTTCTGCTACTGGAATGACAGAGCTGAGAGTGTGAGCGTGTCGCAAACAGCAATTGCAACAATCAAGAAGATCATGAAAGAGGAATATAAGTTTTGGCATGAGCTCACTGATTGTAGAAGGTTGCGCAACCTCATCTACTTTAATCCACCTACAGCTGTGCGTGCAAAAGCGTTTCCGGAAGTTTTGCTTTTCGAAGAAATATACAATACAAATAGGTGTAAGTGCTTCTCTTAACGACCTGTTCAGTGTAGATAAATTAAGATATTGATATTTAAATATAACAGCACAAGGGTACCGTTTGTCAACTTTGTTGATGTGGAACCTAGGAGATGTAGATTTGCAGACATTCACGATAGCAGAGGGATTAATATGCGATGAAACTAAAGCCATCTATGTCTGGCTACTTGTATACGGGAACATAGAGCCTGATGTGATTGTCGCTGACCAATGTCCTGCTCTCACCAATGCCGTTGGCTGTGAGCTTTCAAGCACCACAAGGATACTTTGTAAAGATTTTAAATGATTGTGAAGAAACGAAAAACCACTTGCCATATTACACTGAGGTATTGTACCTCCACGTTGACTTCATCCCGACCTATTTTCAATTACTTTGGTCTGATTGAGACACCGAAATAACGGGGAGGTTAATGTGCCAGCAATGTTACGATTGATGATATGTACGGACACGTTTGTTGTATCCAGCATTCTATTCATAGTTAATCATGCGTAGCTATCTAGTACAGTCAAAGATTAGTGCCCTGTTGCCGTATTTCGTAACAAAATACAATACAATATTTACATATACACCTCACAGAAGGGAAAACAGACAGAATGCAATACTGTTTATTTTCCTTTATACCCCGTTCTACCTTTGGAAGGTACGGCGGCGGTCCCCGTCGTATGACGGGAATACCTTCGGGGTAAGCAAATAATATATATCAACGTATTACCAGAGATACTTACCACCATGGATGCTTACATTGGGCGAGACGAATTTTGCGTCATATAGAACCAAGTTCATGCAAGTTCAATTTTATAATTGCACGTACAAGTATACTAAATGGTGTTAGTTTTTCAGCACAAACTTGGAAGTCATCTGACGCAGAATTTATTTCGACTAGCGCAAAATTCTTTGAAATATCCAGTATTTTTGCACAGTAGAAGGTGTCGATGTAGTGTTTTTTGTTTTTTTTTTCTTTTAAGGAAATCCAATCCGTTTACTGCTTATCATCCTTCTTATCATCCTTTCCTTTCTTCTCCATTTCTTCTAATGCCTTCTGGACGCGAGCGTCACTTGTATCGACACCAGGAAGCGATCCAAGTACCGCGGACATCATTTCCTTGTCCGCCTCATTGTTATCGTTCATTGACATTTCCAGAGCTCTTTGTAGTTCTTCTTCTTCTGTCATTCCTTCCATATCGACATCTTCATCCTAACCAACATTAAGCGTTAAACGTAATGTTTAACTTCATAGATCTTTACCTGAACTTCTCCGTGAGCATCGTTCATTGATAGAGCAAGTGCAGCTTGCAATTCAGCGTCTTCATCGTTTGCTGCTTGCTGGGACTGTGCAGGTTGTGAATCTATTGCCATCCTTTCGCCTGCCGCTGCCGAAGATGATTCGCCATTGGCTGCGTTGGCCTTTTTCGCTGCTTCTGCTTCTTGGCGTGCTTTTTCTTCTTCCAAAGATATACGCAGAACCTAACATACAGGATTAACATCATTTCTTTTTTATCATTTGTCATACCAATGCAAGCTCAGGATCAAGATTTGGATCAACACCAAATTCGAAGTCACCACCTCCAGAGCTGAAGCCTGCAGCACCAGCATCCTCTCCAGCAATGATAGGTGTTGAGACTAAAACGTCACTTAGGATATGTGGCCCAGGTGGTATGGTTACAAGATGGCTATAATAGAATCTATAAATATATCGCAGCACCCAAAATCATCTCAAATACCTATTATCACTGTTGTTTACGTTCTTCACAAACGCATCCAATTTTGCTGTGTTTTCTGTCTCTTCGCCAAAGTTGATGATATCGACCGCAACGTTATTTTTCTTCATCTTCTTCGCTAGTTTCACTAAGGTTCTTTCATCAGCCTCCACTGGACTGCCCACAAAAACAATAATTCGTTGACGTTGATTTCGATTTTGTCTATGCTTCAATGCGAGCTGATGGCAACAAATACATATAAAAAAAGGGGTAGTCGTTAGCCTTTCACACAGTTACAGTACCATTACAACCCACCTGTGCAATCTGAACGGCAGTCAAAAAGTCAGATCTACCCTCGATCTTTACACCGTGAAGGGCACTGAGAATCTTGCCGACATCGGATGTCAATGTGACCAGCACCTCAGGACTCTTGCCAGCCATGGTCATCAGGCCCACAGCATTTTCGGGATTTGAGTTTGTTTTGGATGTAAAAACAATGTTAACTGCTTCGTTTTGTGCAATAAGACGTGTGGGAGAATAATCGCCGTTCCGCATCCACTCGGAGTTATCGACACTGGCTTCACATTAGACAAAGACAAAGGGATGTAAACTACACTTACACAATCATTGACGCTTCCATCACCATGATGACCTCTTCTCTTTTATTTGTTATGCAATTGGGTTAGTTGTAACGTGTCTTTGTTTCCTCAAACGAGAGACGGTTACAGGATAAATCGGCAGCAGCGAAGCGCGAGTCCCGCTTACGAATTAAAGATAGACGTCACTGAAGGTAAATATTTTAACCGTAAGCTCCAGTTGCTAAAAATGAATTTACCGTTTTGGGAAACACGTCTTTGCTGAAGATCAATGAATAGTGTAAACTCCCTTTGAACTATGTATACGTGTATTAATTATAGTGATGTTAACGGCGTGGGAATACTCCATCGTATGGTGACCAGAGCAACGCACACGACTCAAGCAGCGCTTAAAGTAGTGGACTCAGCGGCCTAAAATTTGTAGCGATAGAAATACTGGCATAATACGTATTCTACTCTATTAACGAGCGATCAAGAAAATATATCCTTTTCAAGTTGTTTAAGACATATCAGGTTGATAGACACGTTAATATTATTATGAGAATGGTCATATCAAGAAACAGTAAAGGAGCACAAGTTACTTGCGTTCGAATTAGCATTGTTCAAGTAGCAGTTTTCAAACTCGTGAGGTAACAATAAGGCTGTTATGTAGATATGGGATGCAAACAATGTGCTATTTGGGATACTATCTACGTTCCTGTGAAATCTAAGGAGAATGCAACACTCTACAGGTCGAGGAGCTTAGCGTTTTTAAACAATAGGCACTACCAAGTTTTGCATTAAGGAAGAAAGAGAACTACTTCCTTAGGCAGAAGTTCTGGTGGCTGACACAAACCAAATTTCAAGTAGCGCAGAATGATTCCTTATTGCTGCAAAACATTGTGGATTTATTGTTTTGGAAATGCTCACACAATATAACATTGGGGGTAATACAAATGTGATGACACACTATCAACAAATGATGACAAGGTCTCCGTCTGATCCGTGTATAGTCACAATATTCCCGGTGATGGTTCCGTTGACATTTGTTCCAGTGGATAAGCAGCCACTACCTAGAACAGTACATGCGTTCGCGAAAGTGGCGGACATGAGGATAGAGGCACCGAGCACAACCAAGGTAAAGCGCATATTATTTCAGTAACGTTTTGTAGGATATAGCAGATATGTTTTGTGAGGACAAAAACTAGACATGACCTCCATCCTATTTATACCATTTTCTAATAGTTATTAACTACGGAAGTGCGATTGCTGAAAATAATTTTTTGGATCCAAGGATGCATTGTTTACTAATCTTTAAGATAAAGGAATAAGACCTCTCATTTTTTTGTTTTTTTTTTTTTTTTTTGCCATATTCATTTTTTCTTTTCGAAGGTGCAACCGTAAAGCCGTTTAAACGCGTCTGTTAGTTCCATTTGGGATAGCTTGCCAACTAGTTTATAGTAGACATATCTTCTTGTTTTTCTAGAAACCAGTGGAATTAGCAAACTATTCAGATGTATTTCTGCTGGGAAAAACATGATATTCCTTTACTTCTGAAACACGATCATTACGCCTTATGTTACCGTGACAAAAGTAACTTCCGTGGGTTGTAAAACTTGCATTGCAGGATTATGGTAGGGTTGCATATCTGCATTGCATGGCTAGAATTCAGCGAAGAGATACTGTACATCCAACGGCTGCAATACATACACGATGGGAAAACATGATCGAGAAATACTGATCACGAGCATTTTCCTCGCATTTTATCTGTGGCCACGCTAGTTTTCTCTACTACCATGTTATTTGGATACATATAGACACAAGGAAAATGCTCTAAATTGGATATTTCTCATCATGTTTTCCAATAGTGACATGATTCTGATCCGGTTAGAGAAGGCAGACCAAAATGGTACAACTCCCGCAACTTCTAATGACCAACGTATTTTCAACAATAGTGACATGACCAAACACCAGAAGAAAAAAGGACGTTTTCCTATCAACTTGTGAGGATCCAGGTGATCGAAAAAATACTAGTAATCTGTTAATATGCATGCAACTGAACGCGAGAACAAGTCCAATGTTTTCCTTTGTAAATCGTCATGCTAGTGTCTCCTCTTCCGATGTGGACTCCTTTCAGAAACATTGACATCTTGCATATATACGTCTCCGATAGCTAATACACATATGTAGGGCTTGAAACCGGCTGGGATGTACCAATACCCAGACCGAAAAGGGCTCAGCCCACTGGGACTTAAGCCAGTATTCGTCCCAAATAGTATGGCCCACTGGGGAAGTGGAGCTGTCTATTTACCTGGTGAAGTTAAAGCCTACCCAAGTTAAGGCCTGCTCAGATAGGTCCCATCCATGGCAAACCTTGCACATGTGCGACATCTACCTGTACGGGAACTGAAACTCGTCAACAAAACCAGTAAACGGTGTAAACCTGCAGTAATCTGATGAATGCAGCCCGGAGTAACACAGACGTCTGTGCTATACGCACGATAGTGAATGATCCTCTTAGTATTATATATCTTGAATAACTAAACACAGAAAGGTATGGTTTCTTCGTAGATATTCCTTCTGAAGACAAATGAAGCTATAAGCGTGAAGGTAATCAAAGTAAACTACAAAATTCGTAAAACTGCTACTTGTCAGTTAAAAGTAGAAGCGTTTTTTCTTCATTCAAAAGGATAGCATTAGGTGCCATACAAAACACGTGAGAAATAAGAAATAAGGTAAACGGAAATGATACGGATACGGCATGCTATGCACGTGATCCCGTACTCTTCGTTTTCCCGTCAGCTTGACGGGGACCCGGAGGCGAACTGAGAAAAAGAACATTTTAGTCACTCTTCCCCTGACAAAGTATACGTACCCTTTACCGGTTGCACTCGGTTTTTTGTTAGTTAATCCAGTGCTAATTCGACTGGGATTAAATGGTGGAAGAGTATATCCTGTGAGCAAGCGACTTGCTCCCGCAAGCGCTATGCAGAACGCTGCCTGCGTGTCTCTATTTCTTGATGTGTAACCACACCGGAAAGCGATGCATGTCGAGTTTGTACATTGCAGAGTACCATGTTTGTTAATGCTCTTCCACTTCCCGTTTTGCATCACTCGTGCCTTAGCCATGACGGATGGCTCGAAACAAAACGGACATGTCTTCGATGTACGATGCTCATTTGTCATGGCGACAATAGTGTGTTGTCTGTGTTGCTCTCGCATCTTATTTCCGCCTCTTCTGGTATGACCCTTTATTCGGGAACCAACGGCTGTCCCCCCTGTACCAATGCACAGAATAGGTATCGTTTTCTTTTCGTCGTTCGCTTTTCTTCCGAGTGATTCAACGAATCGCCG
>JNEV01000912.1:0-12191 GCA_000697495.1 Saksenaea oblongispora B3353 | reverse complement strand
GTCTCTTTTTTGTAAGAGTGAAAAAAAAAAGTGAGTGATCTCTTTTTTGTAAGAGTGAAAAAAAAAAGTGAGTGGCCTCTTTTTTGTAAGAGTGAAAAAAAAAGTAAGCAGCCTCTTTTTTTTTTATATGAGCAAGTAAACTAAACTAAACTAAACTAAACATTCACTAAAAAAAGTGGTTTTCATCAATGTTAGTAAAAAAGTAGTAAAGGCTTTACTAAAAAAAGTGGTTTTCATCAATCTTAGTGAAAAAGTAGTGAAGCCTTCACTAAAAAAAGTGTTTTCATTGATTTTAGTGAAAAAGTAGTGAAGGCTTTACTAAAAAAGTTTATTTTCATTGATTTTAGTGAAAAAGTAGTGAAGGCTTCACTAAAAAAAGTAATTTTCATTGATTTTAGTAAAAAAGTAGTGAAAATCACTTTTTTTAGTGACTTTTCACTTTTTTTAGTGAACTCTGTTACCATAGTGTACCACTTATTATTGGAAGCAACTGGTTGGATCATGCACAAGCTATCATTAGTTATTGCACTGGATGACTCATAGTAACCTACAAAGGACAACAAACTGAAGTACCAATCATATATACAAGGCCAAAAATGACTCAAGAAATTTACCGCATCATGAATCCTATACAGCAAATGGAAAAAGAACCTGAAGAATGGGATGAAGAATCTATTGAAAGTGACATATCCTCAGAAGAAACTACTACAGATTCAGAAAGCACAGAAGAAGATGAATATGAAAATTTACAACATGAATTACAAGAATCAGATGACAACACAAATGACCCCTTTCCATATCCAGACATAACAAATGTCACAGAACTGTTTCATGTCAATGACAACATGCATGCTGAACTCATTGCCACCAATGATGAAGCTGGATACTGAATTTATATCCATGAAAACAAAATGAGAATCACTGCTTGCACATGAAAAATAGTTCAACTCGAATTGCCTGAAGCCTGCTGAATATCTCATGCATTTGAAACATCACCCTTTATTTGGAAATCGCCATCACTATTTGTTATTGTACTACCAGTACCTGAAGGAACAAAAAGCATCATATTCACATTCATCAATGAATCTGACTACATGATCGCAATAGCACAAGGTGCAAAACTTAGAAACCTCATGCCACTAATTGAAAAAGAATGCCATGGATATGATCTGGCACATTTTGACATTGATACTGTATGACTACTACCAAAAGATGCACCTACCTTGGAACCTGAGAAATGAGAGAAAATCAAAGTAGGCAATATGCTTCCAGAAACCACTGAAGCATTCTATCAATTGATTGCTGCCTATCATGACATATTTGACTGGAACAAAGACATACTAGGACACATGAATCTATTGCAACACTGAATCATCACAGAAGACATACCACCTATTAGACATCAACCATACTGATTAGCACCTGTGGAAGCCAAACACTTAAAACAAGAACTTGAAAAATTCTGTCAACTCGGAATCATCTGACCATCTACAAGTCCATGGGCCACACCTGTTATCTTAGTAAAGAAGAAAAATGGAGAATACCACCTTGTCATCAATTACTGAAAACTAAACACTGTAACCAAGAAAGACTCATATCCACTGCCATGCATTGATGAATTACTGGACTCACTTGGAACTGCATCAATATTTTCTGCACTTGACATGTGATCAGGATTTCATCAAGTACCAATGTCATCATGATCCATTGAGAAAACCACATTCATCACAAAATTTGGAACCTATGAATACCTTACAATGCCAATGGGCTTAACAAACTTGCCCACTACTTTTCAATGATTAGTTGATATTTGTTTCTGACCACTTATCAACAGATGCCTAGTAGCATATATCAATGACCTGAACATATATTCACAAACACCACTCAACCATTTAAAAGATCTTGCCAAAGTCTTTACCTGCATATGCAATGCCAACTTGATGCTGAACCCATCCAAATGTATATTCTTCAAGGATTCACTGAAATTCCTTGGATTTCTCATAACTGACAAAGGACTACAAGCTGATCCTGACAAAATTGAAAAGATTATCAACTATCCCATTCTGACTACCATAACTGATGTCAGAAGTTTTCTCAGCATAGCCTCATACTACCAATGATTCATCAACAGTTTTGCTGCAATTGCAAGACCATTACATAATTTAATGAAGAAAGAAAATGATCACTGAACATGGACAACTGAGACACAGAATGCATTTGACATCCTAAAGAAAGCCTTGACAGAAGCTCCCATACTCATACAACCCAACTTTGACAAACCATTTGTACTTGTAACAGATGCATCATGAAGTGGTTTAGGAGCTGTATTATCACAACTTGACAATGATGGAAGAGAACATGTAGTACTGTATGCAAGCCAAGGACTCAAAGCAAGTGAGAAAAACTACAGCATCTCCAAACTTGAATGCCTTGCCATTATCTGGGCTGTCAAAATGCTATGACCATATTTACTTAAAAAACGATTCACTGTCATCACCAACCATTCCACACTATGAGGACTACTGAACACTGGAAATCCAACTGGTATCATTGCATGATGGATAAACTTTTTGAGTGAATTCAACTATGACATCAAATATTGACCTGGGAAAAAGAATCAAAGTGCCAATTTCCTTTCTCAACTGGGATATTGACACCACCCCTAATCACTGACTGCACATTTTATACCCAGTTACACAAAAAAAAATTACCCACTTGCAACCAGTATGGGAAGTCATTAAACTCAAGCATGAATCAACAATTGACAATAACAATCAACAATGACAATCAACAATCATGGAACAACCAGAACGAATCAACAATTGCCAATGACATATTATTCAATGTACCCAACCTTGTGACCAGTCTGGGAAGTCATTAAACTCATGCATGGACATCAATCAACTAAAAACATCAAAAATTATTTCAATATTCTGACTAGAATGAGATGTCATTAAACTCATGCAAAGCCAATTCAAAAAAAAAATATTATTATTATCAAATCACCATCACCACAGCAACTGCAATGCACATACCACTTCCAATTTCCCACACTCGGATCACTGTTACACAAATCAATCAACCTTCTTACACACAATGGATGAAAGCAAATACAATCAATTACACTACTACTTAACAACCTTGGAATATCCACCTGATATCACAACTGAACAACAATGATACCTGCAAACACAAGTGAAGAATTATTTTGTCCAAAACAACAAACTATACTGAAGAGGAAAAACCACCCAATTAGTTTTGACATGAAAAGACACTGATGCCTCAATATGGATGGCACATGAATACCCTCTTGGAGGTCATTTTGCATATGACTCCACATATGCCAAAATTGCTGCCAAATATTATTGAGAAAACATGTCAAAAGACATTCAAGACTTTATTGAATGCTGCCCCTGATGTCAAAAGATGGAACGACCAAGATTAAATGAACAACTGAATTCAATACCCATAACAAGTGACCCTTTTAACGAAATCAGAATGGACATCAAACACATGTCCACATCAAGAGCCAGATACCATTATATTGTCATCGCCATGGATTACCTTAGCAAATGGGTAGAAGCACACCCATTACAATTTGCCAATGCCACTGAAGTTGCCCACTTTTTCTATGAAGACATAATCTGCCACCATGGATGCCCATGATCAATCATAACAGACAATGGTCAACCATTCATAAACAATATCATCACCACCATTTGTCAACAATATGAAATCAAACACAAGACAGCAACGCCATATCACCTGCAGACCAATGGATTAGTTGAATGATTCAATTGGACAATGGGTCAAATATTGCACAAACTTCCACCAAATGAAAAGAAAGACTGGCATCTTTATCTACCAGCAACATTATTTTCATATTGAACATTATGACACGCCACTACCAAACAAATGCCATTTTTCCTTGTCTACAGATGAAATGCACACACACCATTAGACTGTGCATTAATGCCACAAGAACCCACACATCAAGATGATTCTAATGACATGAGTGAGAAAATTTTGCATTGCGTTTCAGATGAAATATCTCACCTCCAAACAATATGAACACAAACAAAAAATATAATTACTGCTGTACTGTAGGATTTTAGAGATGAAAGATAATAAAAGTCAATTGATAACAACGAGAATACATTGAGACTCTTAGATAGTGTTTATTATTGTTTTGATCATGGCTTCTATACTAGTGGCAGTGTTCTTACAAAATAAAAATTTTACAATAATTAACCAATGATCAATGTTGATCTGGTTTCAGGTACATTGAGGTACAACAACATACAATGATTCATCCATGATATAGATCATTATTTATCTGGTGTCTTGTCTAGAAGGTTTATCCATGATTATCATAGTGTAGTTTTACTATGAAATATGACATGTACAAAAACAACAGCAAAAGGCTGTTAATGCAAAAATCCTGTCAAAAACAAAACATCTACAACCACCATTTCACACCAGAGATCACGTTGAGTTATACAAGACATCTCTTGAATTTACTTGGGCCGGAAAACTTGAAGACCAATGGGAAGGACCATATATCATCTACCAAATTTTTCCTAAAGGAGTTTATCAACTAAAGAAACTGGACAGAACCCTTCTAACTGCAAAATCACATGGAAACCGATTACAAATATATAAACATCCCAATGTTGAATTCCACCAACCCTCATCTACTGCAACCATCTAATCAAGCATGCTCACCCCTGAAACCGCCACTGCTTTGTCTCACTTGTCTCCCAACCAATGGGTCTAGTTACTCTGCTTATTCTTCCCCACGCAACCTGAGGTACCTCATAGTCAAGACCAAGAGCCTGCAAAGGAACAACCTGAGTACCATCCTGAAAACACTTATGTATCCCCACCAACAATACCAGAAATTGAACTTCTTGTCAATCCCAAGGATCCTGAATATGATCCAGAGTCTGACCCTTGGGCAGAATATGTGCCTGACCCAAACATCGTTGGCACAGCTGATTGGAATAATGACTGTATGAACAGTGAGCATGATGACAAGTCCATCCATGATATGGATGATGATGTAAACATTCAGCATGCCCCATACTATCCACTTTATCTGAATGATGATGACTACCTCCACCTCAATGGGTATATCTCCCAATACAATCACACTGCTCAAGTCATTGGTATGGAATCTGTGAAGATGGAAAAATAAATGGATAATGAAAACAAGTCCTTGAGACTCTAGATCAGATTGTATTTATTAAGTTAGATTCCAAGGAGTATTTATACTAGAAGCAGGTCTTAGATCATAGTTATCTGAACAAAGTTTTTGTACCAATTGGTAATAAGATTGATGATGGTGAAAACTTTTTCATAGTTAGAACCAATGGTTGAGTCGAGGTTATTGTTTCTATTGTTCCTGACTTTCTTTTACTTGGTTCCTGAGTATGAAAGTATTTTTGTTTATCTTTGTTTCAGGTCTACACTGTATCAGAATCATGTCTGAGTTAAGTAGTTGACTACTTGTATGATCTCTGCTATTCTTTAGGTTACTTTATATGGAAGCAGTAAGGTTGTGTTGTAGTTTAATTGGATGTCAATATAAGACAGTTGAGCTGCTTTGGATAATGGTTTAGACATAAATGGTCTGATTGGATGTTGAAATATGACACGAGGAGACAGGTGCACAGATTGGTAAGTACCTCTGAAAGAGGAGGGAGTTGAGACTGGTTCCATAGAAGCCAAACTGGTTTGGCCTTGTGAATGCAAGGATAGTTGGTACATTTTGCATGCTGGGACGTCCATGCCATTGGTGGGGATGTTGGTGGGGGAAGTGTTGTAGATGGCACCAGGGGTGATGTCATCCATGGAGATGGAGTTGGAGTTGTTGTTAACAGACATGTTGGTGATGGTGTAGTTGGTGTAGTAAGTATTCATGAAAAAAAATGTAGTATTATATCTGACAAAATCAAAACTGATAAGTTTGTGAGACTTGGTACACTGTTTTATTCTTGTTAAAAAGAATGAGAAACTAGTTTTACTAAAAACTCCTCTAGATAACTGAATTCAGCAGAGTGATGTGTGGTTTACATATTAGGAACCATTGTATAGCATTGAGTTGTTTAGACACAACACTGACTCTAAGTTCACTTTCCACTGCTCATAATATATTACATGTCAATTGTAGTGCATTGCATTGATTATTTGCTAGCTACACAAAAAATACTCTGAAATGGCTCTTTTAAAGGTTATCCTAAATCTTTTGATGGGCCAAAGAAGCTATGTAGATAAACTGAATACTCTTGGATAGCCAGAATGACCAGACAATTATGATAATACTAAGCAGAGTAGTAAAATGGTAAGTTAAATAATAATTGACTGAGTTTTCTATTACTATATAAGTTTTTTATCTCTTTGGTTTTTAGTATCTATTAGTTACACCTACTCTATACTCATATTATCTTCTTTTAATTTCTTTTTCATCTTTTTTTTATCTTCTTTTATCTTACAGCTACAAAAAAATAAGTACTAAGTTTATTTTTCTTACATTTTTTTATTGTTTTTTTTTCTTTATGGTAATTGTAGTAATTAGAAAAATGATTTATTTGTTTTATTATAGTTAATAGTAGAAGGTAGTCCAAAGCTAAAAGAAATAAAGAACTAACAAACAATACTGTTATTCAATATGTTATTTTTGCTAATTTACATTCTATAATTCAATTTAATCTATATAATTTCTTTAGATATCAAATAAAAGTTAGTTTTATTTGATAATTAGAAGTAATTTTACTCTTACAAAGTCATAGTTATTGTTATATTTGAGTACTTCTTTTATTTGACAATTTGTAATATTATGAAGATTAAAACAATATAATCAAACAAGTAGATTTAGTAAAACTGTAACAAGGATTTTTATTTTATTTTCAATCTTCTTATATAACTATCTGAGTAAAAAGCAGAATGTTATTGATAAAACTTCTTATAAACTAATAATGAAAGAAGAAAAGATTTTATCTAAATATTTGTTAAAATAAGCCAATAGTATATTATGTAAATTGTATAATTATTGATGCTTTTATTGAGACAATGGTAGCCTTAGATGATCACTAGATAATTCAAAAACAATAATTAAATTAGTAATTGATCAGAAGTAACTATAGATAAATCTGATATAACAATAAAAATTTTATAAGAAGTTTATCTGACAATGATTGAAACAGTCTGAAGAAAATGTCTAAATAATATAGAAAAAGATATCAGATATAACATCATCTTCTGTCAGGTTGGAACAACTATTAAAAGATAGTTACATAAAGTCTCTATACTTGTAGATATATAAGATCAATAGCAAGTTAATAAAAACTCTATTTAAAAAACTCAGTAGGACAAAATAGAGAGAAGACTAGCCTTAAGTGCATTTATATTTATTAGATAATATTTATAAAGTTTGAATGTATAATTTCTTTTAGTTAGTTTGACATTATTGTAATATGTTGCTGGGAGGGATTGATCAAATATATGAGAATATAGTAAGATGCTAATTTATTAGATAAAAAGGTAATATTTTGTTTACTACTATTATACTGATTAAATTACTATAGCAGAGATTATATATCTAATTACAGGATAAGAAATACTATATTATCCTTCTCTAGGCTGTTGACTATTTATAAGTTTTTTTATCATTTATATTTTTTCTTTGTATAGTCTTGTTTTGTCTAGTATGTCTCTTGATAGCCTTATTTATACTGTTTTTAAGCTATTTAGCAATGTGATTTTAATATGCAGAGATTAAGCAGGGATCTATAAAATTTTCTAATAGTTTTTAAGTATTACTTTCTTTACTATATCCTTTCTATTGCACTTGATATAAATAATTATTTTTGTACTACTTGTAAGTAAAAATGGCTTCTACTTCATATATTTTATCTATAGGAATTACTTTATCCTGCAAAATTAATTTGAGTGCACTTGGTAGATAGTCTTTAAGTAATAATTGGCCTTTTTCATCATGCAGTATGTATGTACCTTCAGCATTTACTCTGTCTATAATATATGAACCTTCATATAAGGGTTCTAGTTTACTTGATTGCTGGCTATGTATCATGATATGACTTTGTGGTAGGAATTGTACCAATATATATTTTTTGTCAAATTTGCCTTTTTGTGCAGCTATAACTGCTTTTGTATGTTCAGCAATAGTAGGAAAAATGATATTAGCCATGTGATTCAATACTTTTTCAAGCTCTTTCCTATTCATTGAGAGAGCTATTCTTTCTTTATAGTAATCTTTAAATTTGTTTAACTTATGTACAAACATCAGTGAAAATGATACCAAGTTATGATACTTGGAGATCTTTACATTCATTGGCAATTATATACTTGGTACATATATATTCCATTCTCTCATTGTGTAAAATTAGTAAGAGAAAAACGAATAGAAATACTTTGAGACTCTTTGCAGAGATTTATTCAAAATAAAAGTGATGTCCTTTCCAACTGTATCTAGTTATCTTATTTATACTAAATGCTGATGGACGGGTGCTGTGGACAGATCCCTGTACTCAATAATAAATCACCAGATGATTTCTTTGACAGTTTCCTTTCTGAGTATGAATCTCAGTGTCAATCTTTAATGGTGTGATCTGAGTACTTGCATAATAATATCGTGTTGTCTGGAATAGATCGTGATTATCGTAATTGTCTTGACGCACTAATCACAATGGAGAATGATGCCAGCGGTACCTGAATATAATGGCGAGATCTCTCATGGATTATTATTATCTGTATTTAGATGTCTGAGTTGATCAGTTAGAATCTGTAGATGAAGTGCCGATGGTGCGAGGAGTTCTCAATTGAAGATCGTTTAGACGTACGAGTAGATAGCATAGTATGTTAATATGTCAAATACGACATTACCCCCCTCCAGGTTGAAAACCGATTTGAAAAGGCTCAGTTTGTTCTTAACCGTTTGTTGCAGAGGTTGCGTGGTGCAGGTTGAGTGTGAGAAAGTGTTTTCGTAAGCACTGTAGCAGTAGCGTTACCAGTATTACTGGTTGCTTTGCGTTTGCGTGTAGTGTTGGTGTTAGCCTTGCTGTTAGATTCATTAGCTGCGTTAGTTCTCTGTTTGGAAGAGGTCTTCTCTTTGTTTTGTCCAATGCGTGTCCAGTATTGGTCAACGAAGGTTGGATCGGTGAACATGTCAGGTGTGAGCCAACTGTCATCATCTTTGCTGTAACCTTTCCAACGTACTAAGTATTCGCGTTTTCCTGGTGTGCCTTTGTGACCGATAATGGCTTGAACTTCATAGAGTTCGTCTGCAGGTACAATGTCGTCTTGGGAGATGAGTTTGAGTTCTGATGGTGTGTAGTCGCGAGCCATTAGTGTGCCGGTTTCGTCTTGGAGTACATAAGAGCCTCCTTGTGTGCGGCGTAGAACGGTGTAAGGTCCTTCATAAGCAGGAGCGAGTTTTCCAGAGCGCGTGGGAGTTTTTACCATTACGTGACTTCCTTCGGGTATGTCAATCATTACATGTTTGGTGTCAAACTTTTTCTTCTCCGTTTGGTTATGCAACTCTGTTCTTTCTTTGAGTGCGGGGAAAACGACATCAGCCATGTGTTCTATACGTTGAATGAGTTCGTCATATGTTAACGGTTTTGATGGTGTTGCCTTGTCATCGCGGTAGTCCTTGAAGTTGTTTAGTTTGCGTGCGAACATGAGTGAGAAGGGTGGAGTGTTGAGACGTTTGGAGATCCTGTTGTTCAGGGCTAATTGAACGCTAGGTACATAATAATCCCAGTCTTTTCCAGCACCTTGTACTTTTTTACGAATGACTTGCACAGCTGACTGAACCCATCGCTCGGCTAGGCCGTTTGCGCGAGGATGGTAGGGTGTAATAAGGCGATGGTCTATACCGGTACTTTCGGTGAATTTTCGCATGAATGTATTTTTAAACTCAGTACCATTGTCAGATTGAATGATACGAGGTAGTCCAAAGTCACAGAAGACTTGAACGAATGTTTTAACAAGAGTATCTGATTGTTTGTTGGGCAGTGCGCGTAATATACAGAAGCGAGTGCATACATCAACCATGATAAGTAGGTAATGGTTACCGGAATCAGATGTTTTGAATGGACCAGCCAGATCTACAGCCCAATGGTCACCAGGGATATAAGCGTAGATGGGACGAAGAGGGTGGTAGCCCTTGCGTGCGATGTTGAACTTTTGGCAATCGTGACATGATTTTACGTATTCCACAGCATCTTGGAGCATGTTGCTCCAGTGAATACCGTCTGCATGTAGATGTCTAACGATGTGTTCGGCGCCCTCATGGCCACCGAAGAGATGTGCCTGTTGTAGTAGTATTTTGCGTTCTTCATCTGGAGGTGTCATCATGTCTTGTTTCACGCGCTTTGTTATTCTAAATACGCGATTTTTTACATCTTTGGAGTCATATTCGGATATATCGAATTTGGAATCATTAATTGATGGTTTGTATGCCATGTTACCCCCCTCCAGCATGTTTTCAGGTGAAAACAAGCGTGAAAGATGATCGGGTA
This sequence comes from Saksenaea oblongispora B3353, assembly GCA_000697495.1. NCBI lineage: Eukaryota > Fungi > Mucoromycota > Mucoromycetes > Mucorales > Saksenaeaceae > Saksenaea > Saksenaea oblongispora. Next base: position 1,647 of record JNEV01000912.1, on the reverse strand, counting down.
GAACGTTGTCAAGACCAGGTAAATGGATAACGGTGAACGTATAATCAAGGATGGTGTCAAGCCAGTTAATCATCATTGGATTGGCAATTTTTTGTGTGTGGATGTAAGTTAAAGCTTTGTGATCCGTGTACAGCGTGAATGGATTACCCCACAAGTATTTATGGAATTTGTGCAAGGCGAAGACAATGGCAAGTAGTTCACGTTTGGTGGTACTGTAATTGCGTTCGGATTTGCTGAGCGAACGTGCCATGAAGCCAATATGGCATATCTTGTTATCTAACATTTGGTAGAGTACAGCGCCGATTCCATAGTTGGAGGCATCCGTGGCAACGTAGAAAGGTTGAGAGAGATCCGGATAGTGGAGCAAAGGATTGGTCAGCAGGATCTGCTTGAGCATGTTGAAGTGTTTGGTATGCACGTTTGTCCAGAGATCTCCGAGGAGATTGGCATTACGAAGGGCATCCAATGGTGCAGTAATATGTGCTACCTTGGGAATGTGCTCGCGAAAGTAATTAACAACGCCTAAAAAACGCTGAATATCTTTTCCGGTTTTGGGTAGAGGCCAATCTTGTACGTTGGTAAGTTTTCTTTTGTCCAAGGAAATGCCGTCGGCCGAAATGCAGAAGCCCAATAAAAATACCGATTTTTGTGCGAAGTGACATTTGAGTGGATTGAGAATGAGATTGACATCGGTGAGCTTTTGGATAGCTGTTTGTACATGTCGGAGATGCTCGGACATGGTGGCTGAATGGATAACGATGTCGTCCACAAAAGTTTGCACATAGGACATGTCTTGGAAGATGAGAGACATAACCCGCTGAAATTTGGAGGATAGAGGTTTGAGACCGAAGGGACATCCTTGAAACATATACTGTAAACCATTATGTGTAAAAGTGGTTTTATGTTGGTCGTTTTCATAAATCTTGAAACGGTGGAATGCACTCTTGAGATCCAGCGTGGTAAACACGGTGGATCCTTTGAGGGAGTGAAAAATGTCACGAATCAGAGGCAGAGGATATTTGTCATCAGGTAGAAGGCGATTGATATGTCGTGGATCCAAGCACGGTCGTTTGCCTGTTTTGTTACCATGGACATCCTTTTTATCCGCCAATGTCAAAGGACTATTCCATGAAGTGTTGACAGGTGCGCGCACAATTGTACCATCAGCTAACCAAGTAGCGACGGCTTCGTCGACGACAGGTTGTAATTTGAAGGGAATGGGATACTGTCGTTGGTAGGTTGAAGCTCCTTCAGCTGTGGGTAAACGTACAATTGATTCTGGCACGGTGCAGAAGGAAGCTTTGGGTATGGACGCATTTAAATCGATGAGAGGTTGAATAGCTTTCATAAATTGTGCATGTGTTTCGGGAGTCCCAGCAGGAGAGTCGTTAGGTTCAGGTATGTCAGGGTTGATTGAGTCAGTGGAGATGTGGTCCTGATCATCCCACTTAACAGCGACACCTGTCAGACTAATCCCTAGTTTTGGCATGATATCGAATCCTAAAATGAGATCTGTTCCTTCTTGGAGTTTCATCACTTCAAAAGAGTGAGTAAGAGTTTGTCCATTATAACGAATGTTTAATGGCTTAGTGATGCCAAAACGTTTTGTATCATGTCCATGCCCAGCAAAGTGTATTGTTCCTTCAA
>JNEV01000907.1:0-17711 GCA_000697495.1 Saksenaea oblongispora B3353 | reverse complement strand
ACATTTGTTGAGCAACCCAATTATAGGATGTTTCCTTTTCGGACGTGATCAATACGCTGGCAATCAGGAATATTCGCAGCTTTGTCACTCCCAAGTTACTGATACCAACTATGTTTACCATTGGCATTTTATGGCTGTTTGTTTTATATGTTGCATCCACAATAACTACTTCTGGAAATTGCTGTGCTTTTTCGACAGAAATAGGGTGGCAAATGAACATTGCAGCAAACTTTTTACCATTTGCGTGCAATCCGTACCCAACAGTGTAATGGCGGTTTTCAAGATATTCCACGAGCTCTGAGACTTCGGTTTTATTGTTGTCGGTAAGGTATCTTTCTTTGTATTTGTAGATATCTGTCACTTTGATTGCACTTCTGCCATTGTCAGATCGTAGTGTCTCGTAAATTTTCGCAGGAGGAACTCCTATTCTGCTTTGCTCTGCAATTCTGGTTGCCATATCGACACCAATGACTCGATGCTGATGATAGTTTATGGCGTTTTTCAAATCCACGTTGTGATTGTGCTTTTCCAAGGAATCGACGCGTTTCACTACCCATTGTTGCGAGTTCTTTGGTAGGGCTGCATACATTTCCCACGCGCAATCCTACTTTTTGGTGGATCCCTTCTGCTTACGCGTTTCTTCCGATACATTATGGGTGTTGCGATAGCTTCCACCATGGACGCAACGAATATAGATGGTCCTGGCGTTGCTGCTCTTGGTAGCAACTGCTGTTGTATCGTATTGTCACAAGTAAGAAAATGTATCAAGAAAAGCACAAGATACGGTGAGACTCCTGTTTATTTCTGGAAGAAGATTGTTCTTTATGAACTGCCTCTAAATGATTAAAATAAAAATCTCTTCTGAACGGAGATTGTTCATCTGGAACAACTCCAATAACTGCTTGATATGAGGGTCGCGTATTTAACTGATGTTTACTGCTATCAGAATACAACAACTGCAAACCCATGTTTCACGGCTTCCTTCTGTGCATCTTCGAGGAGATCTCGAATGGAAAAATACTTTTGTCCAATGATACTGTACATAGGGAAGTGCTTTAAATGGAAAGAGGCGAGATGAGGGAAAAATTGATAATAGAGTTGTCAGCAAAAGAGAAAACGATACTACTTTTATACTTGTTGAGTGGAGATTGCGTATCTTTAATCACTTCAATACGTGTTACTGTATATGTCCTGTTCTATATCATGTACTACACGACGCGACAATTTTCTTACATATTGGGAATCGGTTTCTTAAAGCCCATGTCGTGTAGTACTTGCGGTCCTGTTCTGTACAATGTACTACACGACACGACACTTCTCTTATATATATGGAAGCGGTTTCTGAAAGACAATGTCGTGTAGTACGTTGTTCTTTATTTAGATATATGTGCAACTCGACACGACATTTTTCCCTATTATGGCTTAGCCAATGTCGTGTCCTAGGTAAATCCCTACCTCTTGTATATGGATGTTGTCTTTACTTACCCCCGAAGGGCACTCCTGGCAATCACCAGGGGCTAGCCCCGCACCTTAATCGGTGGGGGCGGCGAGAAGAAGTATGGCGTATAGCCATTTTTTAGTTAACGACCCGAGGGCCTACACAAGATTAAAACAGATGTGAGTAATCCTGTATACATAGTCAATCCCAGTACGTACCGGGGATGTTTATAATAGACAGAGCCAAAGAAAAAAGAAAAGGAACGGTCTTCCTTTTTAAATGGTTTATTTTTTGGCCCGGAAAGATTTCCTTATCTAGAAACACAATAAACCAACGCATTACGCAAACCCATGTTATCCAGGCCCACTTGAATTTGACGCAAAAAAAAGTATTACTTCTAACGCAAAGTCCATTTAAAGCCAACGCGAAAATGATATGCATCTCCCGCAAAACGTTTTAAACAGCCGCGCAAAGACATCAGCGATTGCCCGCAAACAGATAGGAAAAACATAGTATTTCCAATTTTCCAGTATCTGGCTGATCACAGTGGTCTGGTAGTGTCGTATTTTGATCTAAGAGTCTCAACGTACACTCAAGTTGTCTCATTTGGAAACCAAGAATATCACAAGTAGCATTTGAATGGTAAGGCTTGGGTAATGACAGGAGTTGCTAAGTTTTTGATAGCGTGAAAAGCAGATACAGAGCAAAAAACTAATTACCATCAACACAAAGATATGGGAAAGGGCTTCTGATGCTTTCGCTGATGCTATCGGGTTTGCTATTCATGGTGATTACATCAATGGTGAAAACCTCTTGATTGAGACATCCTCTGGAGGATTAAAAGGCCAGTCACTGCATACGTTAGGTAAGCTATCTCTCCCAGTAGTGAGGCAGACCATAACGCTGATGTCACTTGCGCGATGACAAAAAAATATGTGTATGAGGAACTGCGAAGTGCCACTGTGCCTGTCAGTTTCGCAGCCCGCATAGAACGGTCCCGAGAGCTGGAGCATGTACGAGTGTCCTGGCAGCGGCAGTGTTTCCGTATTCGAGATTCTGACCGTAGTTAATTATTTGTAGTTATTCAGTGTACGGATGTACCTTAGCACCCTGTTTTCTGTCATATCTAGAAAAGGACTTTGATGTTGTCTTATGAATAAAACGAACTTGAGAAGTACAGTAGTCTTTTCTGTAGCAGGTACTGAAACTTTAGAGAAAAGCATTGTGTAAAGAAGTTGAAGTGGAATCGGTTGATCTGTCCTTAATGAAAGCCTCTTCCAAAATAATGTTGTTCGCGTATCATCTTATGCACAGGACGTCAATTAGATTACCTAATCCAGCAATTGGGACCAACTAAGTCACACTCTCCACTCAATCATCTTACCCTTGATTCCCTTTCTCTCTTCTTTAACTCTTTCTCATTCAAATTACAATGGAAGGCGGCTCAAACAACCAAGGCTATGGAACGAACAGCCAGGGCAACCACTGGTGCTCTCGTGGTCCCTCTACCGCCCCTGGAGGATCCTACCACTACTCAAACACGGATGGTTCCTATTACTATCAAAACTCGGACGGCTCAACCTACTACAACTCAGGTACCGGCTACTCCCAGTACACTGCTCCTTCGTACTCTTCCAACGGTTCCTCTTCAAGTGGAGGACGTTCATCGAGTCAAAAGTAGAACTGATGTTTAGCATTGACATTGTGATGGCGATGACAGCCTCTACCCATTTACTGCAGAATACCTTCCAGTTGATTGTGTTGTACTCGGGGAAGTGGTTGTAGAAACTTTAGGACAATGCAAGCTAAATATGTTGAAATTCCTGTTTATTCATGATAAAAAGGATCAATCAACTAAAGCTATGTTTCTAAGGATTGACATGAAGAGTATTCCTGCACGGTGATTGTTTCTATGGAACACCGCAGGACGCGCTAGTTTACAGATTTATCCTATTAGCAATTCGTTCAACCCCGTAAAAAAACCTCTTTAATCATAAAAATGCAAACAGCGCTGTGACCTAAATTGAATAGCTATTTAAGGATAATGTTTTAGAGAACCAAAATGACGACAGCTAAGATGATATCTTAAATGATGGCTACTAGCGAAAATAGGCTATATTTATTGCACTTGCAATGGACACGAGTAGCGTTCTGAACCATGTAATGAAAGCTTTTTCTTTTCTTAAAAGAGAGAAATATCACATCTCAAACAATGATGTCAACCAGCAACTGCCCGTTTGACAATACAAATCCAAACTGGCAAGGCACACTCAGATACACTCCCCGATCAACGGACTAACTTTATAGGCTATTGCGATGGATAACGATTTATTTATTTTTTTTTATGACTTTACTAGAGCTTATTCATTGTCATTGTAGTATTTGATATTGTATCTGATATACTTTTTATATCATTCAGTCATCCTCATCAGACTGTTTCTGTTATAATCAGATAAATTGGTAGGTTTTTTATGGTTATACAAGTTTTATCCAGCGTTGCCTCTGACTATCAGTAATTCAAATCATTGTTTCTGAGTCTCCCAACGACTATCCAGAACCGAAAACATCGATGACCGATTCCTTTCGGTTATTGTTTTACAAGGGATCTCGCTATTATTGTGCCGCTTCTCACTTAGATAGACATAGAAGGAGGAGATGATGATAAGCTTGTTACAGTCTCACAGAACCCTTCGTTCTGATTGTTAGTCTTGTCGAAATCACATCAGACATGTTTTACGCAGACTAATAGCTACCTCTCTTCAACATGTCATGCCCAACGTAGAAGACATATCGCCAATAGCGTTTATATTAACGACTTATCTGCGATTATTTGAGTGTTATCATAGACCAGAGCGTGCCTGACTGTAGAAATAATCTTTGGCAGTCCACAGACAGCTGTACTGTACATGTATTGCCTTCATTTCCACTAACAACTCAGATGCTATCAACGGGTGATCCTTTACAATTTCATGGAAGGTGAATGTCTGAAATTTCAACTCGTAGTCCAGAAACTTGGATCAGTTTGTCACCAGCATTGCGCATCTGTTCTGTATCCAAGGTATTTGCGATGGAGGGATCCAAAACCTGGTTGTCGTACAGCAAAAGTTTTCCAAGGTTATAATACAGTTGGTCATCAGAAAATTCTCTTGCTGCCCTGCCAACTGCAATGTCGAATACCATATCACTGTAATCGAGTACAAGAACGAAAGCCAAGCTTAAATCAGGCGATGTCACTTCGACCGCATGTCATTTGTTTGTTTTGACTAGATCACTTATTCACGCTCTCCCCACTAATCGAAAGGACAGTGAGCACGAGAGTGTAGCAATGAAAACGAAATTGCCTCTTCAAGCATAAGGCATTGCCGTTGGAAGAAAGAGTTGCATCACCTTACTTTAAACAGATAGTCGCTCTCGAACATGTGGTTTGCACATTTCTTATCCGAGATAAAGGCTTAATTTATCCAAAAAATAAATGCTTCAGTTAGAATAACGGTAATCCTTATCAACTCACATTGAATTCAAAAATTGAAACATTTTCTTTGGTTTGGCCGGTGTCGCTGCCAAGAATACATGTAGGACCACGCCCGACAGTTGTCTATTTAGGCTATGACTTGCCATGGTTAGATGGGGGGATTCTAATCTAGACCTGGCTACTCCGGGATGAGCTTTAGTAGGTCTAAGCATAGTTTCAAGCTCTGCTATAGAGTAGTATAAAATACGTTGACAATTAGTAAACGGAATAACCATTGGAGTCAAGTAATTACTCAAAAACGGTAAGTCCAAAACTTGCAGAAGTCGACCACGCACTATTTTTTTTTTTTTTTTTTTTGAGAGCAGAGCCAAAGAAAACAAGAAAAGAAAAAATGCTTTAAATATGGCAAAACCTTTTTTGTCTTGAAACAATGGGCGATCCTAATGCATAAAATTGTTCTACTTTCGAGATAATTCTTTTGATAGCGCTATTGAACATTGATGCTGGTTCCTGTAAGTATTGCTCATACCTCAGCTAATCATTTCTGTCCTCCTGCAAAATTTAACTTCCGCAGACCATACGCCATGCTTGTGCTGACGGACTATATTGGACAGTATCCAGTTAGAGTGAAACCTGATATATGTATTATCATTGCCCTGGATTGGGTAAAGGTACAGCTGCCCTTTATTTTAAGATGTTTGCTCACGCCACGGGTTTCATTTATCCTGCATCGCTCCGGGTTGAATCACATCAACATGAGTCAGCGTATTGTGAGTTATATGGGCCGGACAGGTAAAGAGATAAAATTGATACCAGTAGTTAGCGTTTCTAGAGGAACGGCGACCATGTTATATATATCAGTTGACCTACTTGCCGCATAAGGATTGAAAGTGGGCGGAGAAAGCATACCAGTGTATGTGATGGTGGCAGGGCTGATCAAGGTAATGCACAACGCCTTGCTTATGCAAGTCGTATACTTGAAAAGGCTCATGACGTCTACAGAAGTAACAAATATGTTGGATGCTGCTGTCAGCTTGGGCGGGTCTGAGACTGTGCAGCGGGATATCATATCCCTTCCTTGGTGAGCATCGTGAACAAAATAAAAACTGGTAGTAATCTGTGTAGAACAAGCACAAACACGACAAGAAATAATAATCCAAGAAGAGAGAGGTGTTGAAGAAGAGGAAAAGAAAGCTGAAGAGATTGAAATAAGAAATATAGTCAGACGTCAATGTGTATCATTACGTAAACGACGCCGGCAAAATGCTGCGCGTGCGCGGCGAGCCTGTAAATTGATAGCGGCATTTGCGGGTAGTATTAAACATCTTTTGCGGTAGTTGCACAATTACGCCTTCAGTGACAACAAGAACAACAGTAGCAACAATAACAGCGACATGTGGAGTTTGTGGAACTGCATCAAGAAACAAAAGTAACGATATTTATTACCTTCTTATGTGTCAGATTTATATATATAGAAATAAAGCCCTTTAATATTATTTTTCATCCATTCAACAAGTGAACAGCGAGAAATTAATGGAAGTATAAGATTTGAAAGCTTCCGTGTTGTCTATTCAGATACTGAATCCTCTTTTCTCTTCCTCTTTTTAAAAAAAACAGATACTGAAAACGACAAAGAAGCGGAGAAAGGTAACAACAATTTCAGTGCCCGTGATTGCTCTTGGCGGTTGCATTGTCTTCGTCCGCTCCTCTCCCATTTAAGACACAAACGCTATATAAATATATCATCTGTAATGGCACATAATTATTTACTTGTCGAGCATATTCTGCATTTCTCTGAGATCAATCCTCTACAGGATTTGCACCATTGAGCACATTCAAGGGATTACCATATGCAAGAATCACAAAACTGAACTCTTGGTACAGTCGCTCACTTATACATGTACCGCCTGTTATTCATTTTTATTCCACTACTATGATTAATACTATGTTATGAGACCAATCACTCCTGCATTGCAGTATTTAAAGTACTGTGAGTCCTCTATTTTGTCACCAAACAAAATCAGGATTGTCATGACAAGAAGTCCACTACAACTAGTTCGCATGGGCCATCATCAAATCTGAAATGACATGAACATACATTTCAGTTACGAATTTGCTGTTCTACAACACTATAACCGAGACCACCTCTCCAGTAAGGAAAAAAACGCAAAGCCACTCCTTCTCACTCATCTGTCTACTGCTAGGTGAACACATACGTGAGTTATACAACGGAATGACAGCCTTTCATCTAGGTGGAGGCGTGATATCAATTAAAACTCTACCTACCCCAGTTGACTCCACTTCGTCGCTTGATGTGGTGATGTTTGCCCAATGACAAGAAAAACCTCTTGTTGATCAACGTGCTGTTCATTTCTTGGTAACTGGGATTCCATTAGGTGTTTGCGGACAAACTCCAGCTTGCTTAGAAATGTATCATCCATAATGTGCTGCCTTCGTACAGACAGCTGATGGAATTGAATGTGTGGATATTTGTTCGCGTATATACCAACATGCCTCATGTACTCATCGGTGATGATACCTACTATGGATGGCTTGATAATTAAACCCCTGTTTTATTCTTGTATTTATGCTATGAAAACTGAATGCTCTTCCGGTAGGCTTGTACGTAGATAATATGTTCTCTGCAGAAAATGATACACAGCTCGCGCTGGGTATATTTCCCCATTTTCTCGCTTTATTGATGGTTGTTTCCTCTCCAGTCTAGAGACAACCGATTTTCTTTTTTGGACGTCCCTCCACCTCAAGGTGCTTGACTGTATCCGGCAATTAGATGACCTTCACGACCAGTGATCTTGCGTCTCTATCAAGTTAGTTTGGCAGTAACACAAGCATATATAGATAGTCGTTGCAGTTTTTCAATACACATAGATACTCGCTCTTCATCGGAGGGATCAAATTCCTTTTCTGCAATGGATTTGAGTGGGTCATAAATTTCAGTTGGACCCATGTTGCTGTTTGTAGTGCTTCTAGATCTTTGTATTTTAAAGAAGGCCACCGAATGGGAATCGATGTCGTATCGTTTCAACGGTGATACAAGCTGTCATTTACCGGTGCCACTGTTGTCTACGCGTTTCTCTTATAGTGCGGCAAGTTCTTTGTATATATATGGAGGATTTGCGCAAGGTGGTCGTGAGGGTGCTTTCCATCTCGTTCAGGACTCTCTGGGGACGGAAAATCTGTTTTCTTGTTTGTTCTTCGAGTGCGAATTCTTGATACAGTTATTGGAGCAACCCTTCGGGGATCTTGTGTAAGGTTGTACTAGTATCCATCATCCTGATATTGCCCATACTACATTCGTGAATTCATGGATCATGAATAAAAAAACAAGAAAAGGTAGCTGAGAGGGGTACATTGAGCGGGGGAGTAGAGTTAACTGAGGTTGCGGGAAGCGCGATTTACAATTAAAACTTCTTCATTTAGGGTTGCAGTATGGTACCTAAGAATAACGATTAAGGTTTGTGTCAATGGCTTAGTCAGAAATGTTACAAGAACAAGGTTTACCTTTCCATAAACGTAAGAGAATATGGACGACGTCAGTCTATGCATCCCACACTACTTCATTATCTTTGCATTTCCACAGGGTGTGTGTCTACCCTCATTTTGAGTCTTCTGGTACCACAAGGGCATTCCTCGCCTATTCCATTTTCCACTTTCTCGAAATTTGTAAGTGTGATCAACAGCTCTATGATTTCAGATTCTTCAATCGTACAATTGAATCCCTGCCTATCCCTGATCTGATTTTGATGCATAACAAATTAGACTCATCGTGTTCCTCTTCCCTCTGCGAATGGGTGGTCTACGTGAAAACTGTGATAAAAATTTACCAGAGTGGCTTTGCATACTCGCAAACTGTTGTGGCTACATCAGCAATGCAATATGGTTCTTGGTCCTTCTCCCGCAGGTGATCAAAAATTACCGGCGCAGGTCCACTGCTGGACTAAGCTTTCTCTGGGCCTCGTGCAACTTTTGCGCGAGCCTAATCAATCTTTTCTTTATCTTGAACATTGAGGTCCCATTGTTCACTCGGATAAGCGGCTGGTATATGCCTGTGCTCGAGGCTGTGATACTTCTACAGTTTGCACTGTACTCCAAGGCCACAATATCCCGAAAAGCGCTGCTTGCAGTAATTTCTATCTTGATCTATGCAGCTGCTATAACCTTGGAATGCACTTATGCCTTTGGGGGAGACACATCGTCAAAAATGGTGTGGATTTCCATTGTACTCTGGTCCATTGAAACCTACTTCCAAGTGCTACTGAATATGAAGAGGCGATCAGTAGAGGGTCAGTCGTACATATCCTTGGGATTATCTCTAGTAGGCAAGACCACCGATGTCATCATGCAATTTTCCTTGATAATGCCCATGCAATATGTATATATGACCTATTTTTCATCTTCGTTGGCCTACGTCAATATCATACAGCTTGTCATATACACACAACGCAAGTGGTACACAAAGTTGGCTGTGTCTGTATTGGGCATTATGTTATGCGCATTCGTAGCATTACTTATACTCAGAACATCTGTAGTTAGTATTATATGTCCAATTTGCATATGTGTAGCCCTCGTAGTTGGATTCGTCATTATCCGCTATCACTCACGTCGCAATAATGCAATGATTGTACCGTAATCAAGAATGATGATACCTGAGTAGACGAGAGTCAAAAATAACGGTTCTTTTGTATTTATATGATTTTACTTCTGTTCAATAGTTCGTAGAAGAACTCACGGGTAAAAATGCGATGAAAACATCTCCTCACCTTTTCAGGCAATTCTGCATTAGACTGCCGTTTGGTGCCTGTTGTAGTTTATCTGATGTGGTGCCTACGCCATTCCAATGATAACACAGGCAAATAGATGCACAGAGTGAAAAGGAAACTTTTGGATTCTACTGCGTAATAAACATTAACGATGACGACTCTGAACTACTATGCTGAGCGCAGCTACCTGTTGTAAATATTTCACACTATGTTCCATTCGTTTTTGCAGCGGGCGAAAAGGGTCGTACTTTTAGTCCTGGCCTGACTGTCTGACCTCACCGCTTAACATTGGTAAATGTCAGAAAATAAGTATGCAATACAAGTCTACGTCTCCCTATTCTATTGCTCGTAGTTGATCAGATAGACGGTTCCGTTCCTGACGATACGCGCTTTACCGGAAACGGTACTCCTTTTTTTTTTTTTTTTTAATAACTTGATTTGAAAGACAACATGCCATATCCATACAGAAATGGGCAATTATGTGAAAGCTATGAAGGATTTATAATGTTCTCGGATCGAGGGGGGCTTTATCAACGGAGGTGTTGCTATAAATAGCGCATGAAAAGTTGATTATGCCCCTAATTTTTCCTCGGAGCTTTGAAAAAGACATGTGTTTATACACCGTCAATAATTTTGTTAACCTGTTCCTTCTCTTCCGCAAAAAATATGTATAATGCCTACCCCAATGTCAGTTCCTGAAGATTATTTTGTTAATATTCTCAAAATGGTGCACATATCCATCAATAGAACAACACTCTAAACGCTGACCGTACTTCGGAGGAGTCATTACAGGACCATTACAAGCAAATCATCTCGAGGGTATGCAAATCTGCAAGCGAGCCTTTCGTAAGCAATATGGCCAAAGCCACATTCTCATATCTTGAGGATGAGAGCCTTGATCGATGCCAGAAAAGTATTTCCGCTATCTCTAAAAGGCATGAAACTGTGTCCAGTGCAGGCACTCATCCAACAGCAGCCATCCAGTCGATCATACCTGATATTGATCCAAAACAGCAAATGTGCCGACATATCGCAAAGGAAATCATTCGCTATTTTGAAAACACCGTTATAGAATCGCCATGTGAAGCGACCATTGCTTGTATTGCTAGTTATAGAAGCAAAATGTTGATGGAGACCATGAATTTTGCGCATACTGTCCCTCCATCGCCTCGGAAAGTGCTTTACACGGATGTAAAGCTCGCTGCAATGTTTATGAAATCAACTGGTGGCGGACCTCTGGATAGTTCTTCCTTCCACGGCAACTGTAGCGAGTGGGCGTTGCAGTATGCTACCGCAAGACGTCTCAGCGGTGTTGGGAAGAGTGATACAGCCATCTCCTGGCGTCAGGAATTAACAAAGCCTTTGGAAATCATGCATAGTGCCGCAAGCAGTGTCATACCTATCATGACGGACCGCATCTTGAGTGGTGATCCCGTTCTTCGAAAGATGCTGCTCACTCATTCTCAGGCAGCTTTGTCTGACAGCGATTGGAAGGAAATTCAGGACGTAAAGCAAATGAGTCACGAGTTTTCCCAGAAAGCTATTTTCCATTCTATACTATGCAATCAAGGATTGAATGCCATTCTAGGTTATGAAAAACTTTGCGAAGTTCAACGACAAGTGCGGGGACATATCATTAAACCAGCATGGCTTTGTTCCATCAATCCAGAGGAACGACAGCGACTTTTAATTTCTGCATGTTATGCAGATTATCTCGTCAACGCTGAATCACACGAAGACTTGAACGAAGATCAGGGACGCCGAGCAAGAGCTCGCCTCAGAAACATGATCATGGGTGCTCTTGTCGACAGTTATGATGAATGGACCAACGGTGACGCCAATTTGTGCAGCATTCTATGTAGCGACTGTAATGCTACTGAAATCCATGCAACATGTTCTCCAGACCGTTGGGATTCGGAAGACTACAATTTCGAAGATCGATGGGCATATGCTCCAATGACATACTTTTTCTTCTCCGCTCGACATAATTATACGCTAGCCAGGTTCCTTCAGTTCAAGGCTGCTGATGTAGAAGATATCTTAACCAAGTACAACCAGGTTCCGGAACCAGTTATCAAGGGCAGGGCGAACGATCATCTCTTGAGAAAAATCGCTTCCGCTATTGGTGTGCATCTCAAATATGATGAATTTGCCAACCGCATCGCATGTCAGTATGACTGGAACAAAGTCAGTGGTGTATGTAACCGATGTAGTCAAGGTGGAGTAGCTAGCGAATGGTACCTGGCAGTGCTTGGAGTAAATTTTGCCTCGTTGCAACTCCCACTTTTACAGAAAGTTCGTTTAGCAAGCTACCTGGATTCTGCAGGCTTAAACATCTTTCCTGCATTATATCGCAGTTACCTTAGTGGTTGTGGATGCGTTGGACGGTGGATCAAAAGACTGTATATGATTACAACCAGTACTTGCAGCCTATGGAAGCCGAGGAACTATAGCTCAATGTTTGCGCTTAGAGATGCACTGGCTGATACTATTGAAGGAGTAGATGATGACGCCGTGGCTGAACTGCTTTATTCCGTAAACAAGGAGGTGCAGCAAGGACTTCAGATTGGTCAAGAGTATCGTGATCAACAAAAAGCCTTGAATATGGAGAGGATGTGTTACTAGCTCGTCTCTCCTTTCTTTATATATATTTTTAAGAGATTTGCACAAAACAAGTAATCATACGCTTTCTTCCACAAATAATGGTTCTTTGGCGTGTGCTGATTCCAAATTTTTTTTTTGGAGGGATTTGTACAAAGGATTTGACAATTGACAACCTCCTTCTTTTCACTGTAAAACATTGACCAAGTACTGTCTTTAAAAGTCATCCGTTTTTTTTTTTTTTTTTTTTTTTTTTTTTTTTAGTATCCCAAACAGAAAGCGCAAGTGTCAGTGGGAAAGTATAAACTTTGATAATATCGCACAAATCAGATTCGGAACGATGTCAAGTGCATGAGTTTTCTCGAAAGATCTGGGACATGCATCGTTGTATATATGCCACTGTGAGTTACTGTAAACTCATAAAAAATTGCCTCACTGGTCATTGACCTGAAAAGCTAATGACTTTTGCGTTGCCAGAAGTTCATTTTGTGCCCTCTGTGGTAGAATAAAAGATTTTCCAAATCCAGTAGTAGTGTCGCACTTAATTTGTTACTGTCAATGGCAACTATGTTTTAAGGTTTCAATGCCAAGAAGACCGGCAAAACAATCCGTGGTACACACACACATCCATCGTCCTACTTCGACGTCCACGTGGCCCAGACTTTATGATGGATACTGACTTAGTCTTTTATGTCTGAAGGAGAGATCCCTTTAAAGTACGGATGAGAGATATCGGTGTCGCCTGTCACCTTGTTCGGCCAGCGTAACCCAATGCCTTCACTGGTACATGGCATGATGAATCAAAATGGGCGTTCACTCCCGAGCTTTTCTCTCAGTATGTTTTTGGCAGCTTTGTCAAAACTTTACGCCAAAGTGAATGTTATATAAGTAACTCGTGTCACAATAACGATATATTAGCCACATTCAAATAGCGCAAATTAGGGGAAGCAGCGAGCAAAGTAAACTAGGCGTCTTCAACAGACTTCGTCACAATGGTCAGCTGCACAGTAACATCCAAGTCTTTAGCAGCACACCATCGGTAAACATAGCAGATCTATTAATTATCGCTACGAGACTGAATGGTTAGTTGGTTAAAAAAAAAAGCAAAGGTTTGGTATGCTAAATTTGAGTAGTAGCAATTTCTCGCTTTGGACAGCGACAGTAAGGAATGAGCAACTCGAGTACGTTGCGGCCCTCGCAGCTGGATTACTCACTTGGATGGACACCGCATTTCGCCAGAAAACGGTGTCCGAGCTATTTCTTTCTCTCTTGACAGCTTGATCAATCAAGTAGAGGCAGGTCAGCGCGGCGTTCAGTTTTAGACGTTACTGTAAACGTTATTTAGGAAGAGCATGAAACACATCGCCAATAACTATCATGAGTGTCATAGTTTTTCTTTATTGGAAATCTTATCAGTATATACATGGTGGATGAACTTCTTTTCTTTCTGATCATGTTATACTCTGGCTGATAATGTATTCTGTTAACCATGATTCGAACATTACTCTGAACGTGTTGTTGAGAAAGAGTATAAAAATAAAAAGCCAATTTGCAACCCTCACATGAGGGTGAACAATTCCACATCATATGTAATGTAAGCATCAATTGCGTCATAACGAGTGATACCAGATCTTAATTCTGCAATCACTGAGGACAGTAGTGAACCAATGAAGAAGCTGGGAAATATGCTTGACTGAATATGAAAGAATGCTGAGCTTTCCCAAGCTCATTTAACGAGCAGTTAGCAGTCATTGTGTGCCACCACTTTCTGTCGGAAGATTCCCTACGAGAAACGTAAAATAAAGAATAGCATAATGACGAGTTACACAGCTAATAACCACCGCAGCAGCTTGAAGGCATATAAGGCTTCGTCTTTGCACTTCTACTGGACTTATCTTCTTCTAGTTTCCAATGGACCATACAGAAAAGCTTCGAAATGTCAAAGATATTTTTCGCGACTACAGTGATGGACTGATTGAGGACGTCTTGATTTGCACCGAATGGGACATGAATCTAGCATCGATCAAGCTGTTAGAGATGTCAAATACTATTCCGGTCTCCTCAAATAGTTATACCTTGTCTACTTTACCTAGACCTTCTCATTCAGCTCCGGTAGGGTCAAAATCTCGCGCACTAAACAAGATATTAGTTCCTCATTTTTCTTTCCTGTCATAGGCGGTGAGAAATGTATGCAACCATAAGCAAATGGTCCACAGTATGGAAATCATTACTACTACTAATTTAGAGTTGCTGTGGTTTCCATTAACATCGGGAATAATAGCGACAGAAACCAGGCGTCAACACCAGGAAGCTGCCAGTCAAAGAGGGACAGGCTCCGTGCCAAGCGGTTGCACGGACGCATTACGTAGGATAAATCAAACTCCGATATTGCATGATTTACCGTTTTTGCTAGGCTCATCTCGGCCAGGTACGAGTGAACTTGGTTGTTCCGTGGAATAGAGGACTGAGAGAGGAAAAAAACACATCAGCTTCAGGCCAGGTTCCCCGTTCGAACCAATCGTCTATATTACGACTCCAGGGAGTTGGATCGGAAATTGCAGGTGATATGGCTGCTCTTTGCAATCGAGCATTTCGTTTAGAAAGTGCTTTAAATATTCCCCAGGCGGGTGGTCGGACGTAAGTTATCAGAGATTTATCTAATTTTTTTATCAAACTCAGTATGGACGCAGGAGAACGACTACCATGCCTGCCGGTGCTGGAGACATCACGTCAGGTAGAAACAATTGTTCCACCAGTAAGTTGGATATGTGGGATATACTCTCAAAAATTAAACACTTGTGGTAGCAGGACTATTTACAAACAGATCAACAGTTTCTCGATCAAGTACACATACAGATAAATATGATACATAAAATATCTAAAGGGTAGTGTAGATTCTGTTTCGCATACCGCAAGTCGTACTACCACATCATCCGAAAGATCGACAGTTTCTCGATCAAGTAGGTTAAAAAGAAGAGAGAGACGAATGTATAGGTATCTGAAAATGGGTATAGATTCCGCTTCGCAGAACCCTCATCGTACTGTTGTGTTGATCGGTGGATCGACACACTCCCGATCAAGTATGTAGAGAAGAAAAAAGGAAAAAAACAAACAAACAGCAACAACAGGGTATCTGACTTGTGCTATAGATGCAGTTTCCGATAATTCATCTCGTACCGGTATATTAAGGGCGTTGCAAGATGTCCTGTACGCTTTTATGATATGTATTTACTTATGAAATCACCGTAGCACGACAGCTTAGATCCGGTACAACCGGTCAGGCTGCAACGAACATCCAGCTTCCAGAGTCACTTCGACCACCACCACCATATGGAGACCATCAGCAAGATAGATACGTTGATCCTAGGGATGTGGATCGAGTCTTACAGGAATCACGACGATAGTGGCAGTCCTAACGAAATGGCATGCGCCTGATGGAAAGAATTTTTAGCTTACCAATCCTGCAGATAAACGTCCAACTAATGCAGGTCTTTTGTATGGATGTGGTTCCGATGGTACGAATGACTCAATAAACGATTGCTTAAACGTATAATATGAATGATTATAGTATATGAGGGTATGTCAAATACGACAGTCAACGTCACAAGCGTAAATACAGTACTTTGTATGTTACTTTGCGTTGGATGAAAGATTATTTTGCGCTGGCGAATAGGAGTGATTTGCGCCGGCTAGGAATCTTTTGAAGGGTGATCAACAATTACAATGGTAGATATATACGTCCAGGCATTCATCTATGTGTGCCCATCTTACCTTTTTCTCTTCGTATCGAGAAATAACAGTTATAACTAGCTGCTTTGCCTCTTGGATGCACGGTCTCCAGTGTTATTATGTGTAGAAGTGATCAAATAAATGAGAAATGGGATATATGGCCGTATACAGTACCCAAAGAAAAAGAAGGCAGGAAAGGTAGTCAAAAACCTTGGCTCTATTGCCTGTTGCAATCGGCATTGTCCTTCGGTACGATTGGAGTACGCGATGCGAGGGCGTGACACTAACGCCGCTCTTAACATTGGTCTGTCTGGGGCAGCCATGCTGCATGGGATACGAATTCCCGCATTTTCGCGTAATATCTGATACCATTTTGCATAAAATACAAACGCTTCGCATACAAATAAACCTGGGATTAGCGCACACACAGAAAATGAAAAAAGTGTACTCATTGTGATGTCATGTTCCATATATTCCATATAAATAATCAGACGCGATGTCCTTTTTTTTCTTTACCTTTTGCTGCTTTTGCTTTTGTTGCTTTTTATTTTGTAAGTGTGTTGGACTTTCAATGATCCTCATATAATAACTTCATTCCGCATAGGCATTTCAATTCTCTTTTTGCTGCTGCTTCTTCTTTTTTGCTTTCTTTTCTTTTCTTTTTTTTTTTTGTAAGTGTACCGTCCTTTCGACGATCCTCTCAAACTAACTTCATTCTGCACAGGCAATTACAAGTCCTTCTTCTTCCTCGCCCCAGGAGAGTACCAGCGCCTCCTAACAGAGTGCGTATGCTTTGGATTGGGATACGGTGTCTGTAAGTGGTTAATTTTGTAGTCAATGGACCATTGCATATTGACAACAATTTTTTTTATCTGTAGCTCCTGGCGGCCTTTTTTCTCAACGTTCCTGTTGCTTTCAAAAAAAATATTTTCATACCGTGTGCCACCCTGGATTGGATGCGCCGCGGTCCTTAGCCCATGCGCTGGGATTACACCTTGGTAAGTGAGACAATAACCTATGAAGTATCATCGAGAGAATTTCGTCGGGCACTCCCCTCGGGCACTCCTCCCCCCAGTAGTCTAGTCGCCGCTACAATAAGTGTTACAATAGTACAAAACAGTCATGACCATGAAAAGACATTTTCATCAGGCAGTCCTCTTAGGCGCTCCTCCTCTCAAAGAATTTAGTTACTACAGCAATAAGTGATATACAAAGTGAGTATATATGATAGAAGAAAACTAAAACAAAATGGCAGTCAGCAGCAGAAATACCCGAGAGTGGGAGTGCCCGAGAGTAAGAGTGCCCGAGAGTAAGAGCGCCCGAGAGTAAGAGTGTCCAAGAGTAAGAGTGTCCGAGAGTGGGAGTGTCCGAGAGTGGGAGTGCCCAAGTATGTGAGAATGGGAGTGACAGTGCCCAAAGGGTGGGAGTATTTGACATTGGGAAACATTAATGTTAGGAGTGCCTGACTATGGGAGTGCCCGACTGTGGCAGTGTTTGACATTGAAAAATTTTGACATTGGCTGTGTCATTTCGTGGGAGTGCTTGTTGTCTATAAATACGACATAGCATTTAGTTGCTTGTTATCTACTCAAGAACTAACCCATTTACCAAGCGTGCACTGCAAAACCTACTATAGGTAATTCCTTTTTTCTTTTCCTCTAGATACACTTAATAATTGCATACGTTGTAG
>JNEV01000891.1:0-47691 GCA_000697495.1 Saksenaea oblongispora B3353 | reverse complement strand
TGTGGTATGTGGGCACTGGAAACCGCCAGCATGGTGGGCTCTCGTGCTGCAGCGGTGAGGTATATTCTGCTAGAGGATTGCAGAGTTTGCCGCGCAGGAATTACTACATCTCTGTGGGTGGCAATCGTGTTTGCAGTATTACGTAGTTCTTTTCCACTTTCCGTAATAGCTACGCAAATGTTCTGGAGTTTTATAGAAGATTTTTTTGCCATCCACATTCGGCGACCAGCGCTGAGCAAATGCAGTCCAGTTGGGTATCACGTCCAGCAGGAATAAATAGTCTGCCAGGATTCTCTTGAATAGTTCTTTTTCCTCTAGGGTATGTACTGGCAAGACAGCGTGAATGGTTCCTTGCATTTGGGATATATACTGATGTCGCGACTCTAATGAGGTAGGGGCTCCTCTCGCGATATCAGTTTGTGCGCATAAGGAAGTAGATAAAGGGCAAATCCCAAAATGCTCGCTGGATGATTGGAAGGCAGACGGATTGACACAGGTTAAACCGTGGTCCTCTGCTATGGTATAGTCCAGTCTGCTTCGTAATAGTCGTATTTCTTCGCAGAGCCATGGCTCGTAGTGCCCGGCATGAACATGTCCAAGCCTATTCACAGTTCCCACCTAGATCTGCAGATTAGGATTCGTTACTGTTTTGCATTGAACTTACATTTATGTTGTGACGTAGGCGGTAATCAGCCAAGGCACAGTCTGCGAAGTGCGCACCAGCACGGAAAGAACTAAACTTTCGGATTATATTCTGGTGGACGCCTCCCTCGATTGAGTTGGTGCCACGGATGCAGTGGTATAGCGGCAGATTGTCTTTATCCACTCCAGTTTGAAAATACAATGACATCCCTGGAGCGTCCGACACATGCCCAAGTCTAATTGACTTTAACACTCGCTTTGCTAGAGCGGTCGCTTCAAGGTTGAATAAAGGGAGGCCGGTCTTGTTGCATCGTAGCGGTCCAAAGGTATCAAATAGTCTCTCAACTAGTGAGTATAACTCATGCGGAGGAGGCACGACGCGCTTTGCCCTTCGAAAAATCCATGACGGTGTAAGGTACGATTTTTGTGGCTGTGTACCAAGTTGTGAGTGTAAAGCGGTTTTCGGTAATAAAATGCACCAAGATATGGGTAGCGGTTTATAATAACGGTAGGTTTCGGGTTAAGTGAGCACCAGGTGAGTTTTTGAGTCAACACCAAGACTAGATGGGATATCTCTCGGTTTAAAGATAAAGATAGAAAGGAAAAGAAAAAGATTTCTTTAACACCGAATACAGCGAGTGTTTGTATAGGCTCTTGACAGGTCCTAAAAAAAAAAGAAAATATGATCGTTAGTAGATCGTGTTTATGATGACCAGAGATCTTGTGTTTGATCGTTCAAATGGAATCAAGGTTTGTGTAGTGAATAAAGTGAATTCGTAAATAAAAAAAAATGAACTGTTGGCAGAGTCTTTGCTGCGCGTGTCAAATGAATCAACTAGAATCAGAGATAAAAAAAAAGGAGGGGGGTTATCGGTAGTTTCTCGATAATAACCAACGGTGGTGCGAGGAGACGATTGTGGTCTTGATATTCTTAAAGAACCTTACCTTTTGCGCTTGAATAAGGAAGCAGATAACTTTGGATTTGTTGTGTTAATCTCAGTAGTAACCTAAGTTGTAACCTAGGCAGCGACCTAAGATTTTATTCGTTTTGAAAAATAGGGGGTTATTTATACAAAAATCGGTGAATACAAAATAAGACTACAATGCTATGAACTGTGTGCGGACATTTCGCGTTCGCACAGAGTACGGGATCACGTGCATAACCTACCGTGTCCGTATCATTTCAGAGAAGTGCAGTAAGGCAATTTATCATAACATGGGCTTACCCTTTTCATTTTCTTTTATAGGAATTAAAGGGGAAAATGAAGAGAGAAAAAAATACAAGACATAGAATTACACAAGGAAGTACAGCAATAGGGAAGAAAAGAAATATCCAATAAAACCACACACAGATACTAGAAATAGAACTAAAGAAAGAAAGCTTATTACAAGTACGAAAGGAAAATGAAGTAGAAACGAAGGAGATAAATTAGAAGATAAGGAATGGGTCTTTTTAAGCGATAATTCTTTCTATAACCTCACTGGCTAATTTTGCATGTTGCAGGACATTGGTAGAAGCTGCGCCAAAGGTAGGGTCGCCCAAGGATGTAAACCCAACCTCTTCTAGTAAAGAAACTTGGCTGCGTTTGTTTTTGGCTTCGCTAAATACTGGATCGGAGCACGCAGTGAGCAGGATGGATTTCACCGATTCAATAATCGGTTGGGTATGGCTACTCAGTACAATCTGGTTCATTTTCGGCAAGAGTGTATCATAGCTACAGAAAAAGAAAAGAAAGAGAGGGCTGCTTAGCACAACAGGATGCATGCACAACCCAAAACTTACACAACTGCAAAGACTTCAGGCATAGATGTGGCTGCTTCTGCAAGCAATCCGTACAAGAAAAGTCGTTCGGATTCGCTATCAGCCGAGTTGAGTTGTGTGGCCAACATAGAAATTAATAAAAGCGCGGTTGTGTTGTCTGGAATATCCAATTTATCGAAAAGCCCGTGGTATGGTTTACCAATGGTATTCATATCAGGCACTGGTAGATCTAGATCGTACAAACCGGCCATCCGCATCACTTCCTTCAGGGCCTCATTTTTTATGGCCATGGGCAATAGACCGGCAAGGTATCCTAGTGTGTGGGCTTCAACGTAGTTGCCATCACCTGTTATGCGTTTGCACTCGACATCCAAGAATGTTGTCAACCCCTGATAAATAATATCCTTGGCATTGCTGTACCGCAGTCCCTTCATGAATATACTCGTCATAGCAAACGAGAAATGAGACGTGAAATTGATGCCGCACAAAACGTCGAGCTGACGAGCTACGTCTGCCATAGGTTCACGCGCGGCTAGGAGCACATCAACCATCGTGTCGCCTGCGAAGTATTCATCCGCATCCAGGGCACGTAGCACAGCTAACAAAAGCTCGATAGCCATAGAGAATGTAGGGCCATTGTTGATCTGTACCAGCGCCACAGCTACCCAGAAGAGTGGCAACAGATAGCGTGAATCTGGTGGCAGAGACTCAACAATGTTCTTTAAACACATCATGATACTCAGCACGAGATTTGGGTCAGATTCGTTGAAAATAGCCAATGCGCCCCGAAGTGCAACCAAGATCTGGTACAAGAGATCATCATCGACTTCTTCTCTACCAAGGCATCCAAGAACGACAAAGGCACGAGGTTGGATAGCTGGATTAAATTGGAAAGCGGTGCTAGATACGAGACTCATCCAACGTGCTCTCCAGACGTTTGCCATATCTACATATCGGTCAGCAAATCTTTCGTTGCTATTTTATTCTACCTACCGGTCGTTGGTGCACCATAAGTAAGTACCTCTAAGAGACTATTCACAATGCTTTCCAATGCAAGTAATTGGATTGGCTCAGCTGTGTCGCTCATCGTATCTGGTGTGATAGTAAATGCATTGGCATGCGATTTCAACAGACCAAATAAAAGACGGAACTTGGAATCGGAAATTTCCGTCAACAGGAGCTGCAGCTTTTTGACATTGCTCTCTGGTAAAGGCATAGATGTACAGAGTGACTGGATCATATTCACCACGAGTCCATGCACGGAAGCACGGATAATAGTGGGTCCAACACCGACAACTAAAGAAACAATGTGGAAGATCTCGGGAACATAGCTCTTCACCGGGCCACGGTTATTAAACGAAAGCATGAGCACAAATCGGATCAGGACTGCAATTTCTGTCCATGTCCAGTGCTCAGTCAAGGCACGCGTTGGCTTGAATGATGTCTTTTGCAAAACCTTCCGCAGGCGAGAGATCACTTTACCACGTACGGCAACGTTGGATAACGTCACGAATGTATCCGCCATCGCTTCTGCTTGTGCTGAACCCACACCGTGCTCGTTAGAAAACTGAACAAAAGAATCCAAAACCAAATTAAGAATATCATCAATCTTCCCAATGGTCTTCCAGATCTTGGCTTGCACCAGCTTATACATCTAAAAGAAAAACAAATTGGCACACCATGAATACCGTGAACTATGATAGTCTTTTGTACTTACGTCTGTACGGGCTACTGTCAGATCGATCAGCAAACGCAAGACTTCCTTCGTCTTCATTAGGCTCAGATTGCTTTCATCTGCTGAGCCTTGACAAAACAGAGCTAGATTAGGTAGCCAAGGTGTCATGTAATCAAGACAGAGATAACGCAAGGGTTCGTTTGACTTGTTGAATCCGACGAAGCATTCACTCAGGAACTCAAGCGTTAGCGATGGCTCTGCAGCCGCTAGCTTTTCGCTAATATTGACAATAAATGCCGTACTGTTTGCAGGTAGACAAAGATCTAAGAGACACATTTAGTACATCTGTTGTCTTGTATGTTATGGCTAATTTACCTCGAGCGTCTAACAGTTGTTTGCCAACATCGAAATTAAACGTCATGCTGAGAGCATAGAGCAAATTATAAGCAGAAAGACGTAAAGTCGGATCTTCGCTTCCAATGTTAAGTAATGCCATATTTAGCAACCTTCCGGGGACATCATTGGGTCGAATCGTACGCTCCGAAATGTTGGTTGGCTTCGTCATCTCGTATCGTCGCTTGCTGTGACGGATAGTCTAAGATCATGTTAACTTCCGCCAGCCATCTATATGTTTTCCACTGTACTTACGCCCACCACAGCCTCACGCTTCGGAGTGGAGAGGACAACCTGCGATTTTCCCTTGTTATACTTGAAGCTGAGTTCATGTGCAGACTCTGCTCCACGACTGTGTTGCCCAATCGCAATGTCCTCAATCTCGGACACATGGTATACATCATTGGTCACTGTGCTCACACCATACAACAAATCTTGTTTTCGCACAGTCATGACCTGGATATATTCGGCACCAACTTTCACGGTAACTGGGATATTAACTCTGTACTGCGTCAACCGATTGACGGGATAAAACACAGCACATGCCTCGGTGTCCAATGCCACTAGAAGGGACATATATTTGTTAATAACCATTTAAACCTTGCACGTTTATCTCCTACTTGTTGACTTTGGTAGACGAAGTTCCGAGGGGTGAATGTGCTCATGAAGTTCAGCGAGCGTCACCGCATAAGTGATACGTCTGCTGATTTTGTGTGTTACTGGTCGAGGCAGTTTTTTGATGTATTTACGAAGATGCGAGTTAGGGTTGTACACATGGATGGTAGCCACATTATCGTAAACATCGAAAGGAAGCAACTGCATGGTTTGACTGAGCCATTGATTAGGGATTTCATTGGACGGCCCAAACAACGTGAGATCAATGACAACTTCAAACGATTTGTTCGCTGCCGGTTCCAAAATCTTTTTTCAGTAGTTGCCATTAGTATTTTTATCTCGCTGCTGTGATTTATTTACCTGGAGTATATAGTAGACCAGAAGTTCGAAGTCAATGCTGTCCGCAACAACGTTACGTGTGATAAAGTAAAAGACAGGACGTCCTGCCTTTGATGAGCCCGCTTCATAGAAGATGTTTTTAGAAACAATTGATTCCACACTCCGGTGACTATTACGCCGCATAAATTCTGCATAAAGCTGATTTGCAGCAGCAAAAGTGTAGCCCCGAAAGCCAGTAAATTCCTTCTTGCTGACAGCTGGAGGCCGGCCCAGCTGTGCCAACAGATTGGAAAATTTGTCAAAGTGACGCTTCCATGCAGTCAATGTTTCTTGGTCGCCCACCATGCGTAATCGACGGGTCGCCAAGTCTCTGGAAATTCTCTCCATATTATCGGCTAGCACTCGATGCAACATCGCATAGTCTTTCTCATCCATTGGTGTCATAACCGTTCTCGTCTCTTCTGTAGCTGGAGGCACGTTGGAAATCTCTCGTAGAAAGCTGGTAACCTTGTAAATGTTGCTCGTCAGAAAGTCGTTCAGCACGATCATGTAGGTTTCCTTGCCACCAAAAAGAACGTTATTGGCGAGATTCTGAATCACCTTGGTGGCAATCAAATGGCCACGGCGCATTTCGCGAGATATCGAGGAACTCTTGATCAAACCTTCGGATTCGGGTGACACAATAGCTGGACAGAAGAAACGCAAGAAAATAAATGCACCCACTGCAGTATATTTGGCTTCCGGGAAACGTTCACGCACTGAAGTCAAAATATAATGACAGACCTCGCGGAAACATCTATTAAACAGATGCGTCAGTATGAGATAGCAATAACAAAGTGTTCTTCCATTACCTTGGTGCTTCGTTGGCAGAAGCACAAATAGCATTCAGGAACATTTCAGTTGCGTTAACCACGTTTTGTTTGTTTCTCGATACATCTTCGCCCACATCGACTTTGGATGAATCGAGCTCAAACGTTCTTTCTTCCGGTGACTTTTCAGCCAACTTATAAAACACGGGCTGTAGGACAGACTGTACATACTGAGCACCATTGACCTTCGCAAAGACGGATAGAAGACGGGTGGCGATACTGGTTCTTCGTAACAACTCCGTCTCGCTGTCTGCATCATTCATTAGTTTTGTGCTAGAAGATGAAACGTGCAGCAAATATTTACCTGTGTTCTGAACCTCTCTCTCAATCACTGCCTTAAGAAGAGCAAGTGCCTTTCCGCGAGAAGAGAAACAAGCCAAAAGAGCGTTGGCTACATCATCCACATCTGGAGCAGGACAAACCTCACAAAGGGAAAGTGCGATATTGAGGTCACATTCAACCAACATCTAGGGCAAACGTTTAGGACAGCATCGAACATGGTTGCGTAACGTACATCGACAATTTTTTCATAGCGATCTGTCATAACGGTCTCGGCCAGCGTCTCAAATTCTGTACCTTGATTTAAGATATTTGTCAAGACTTGCATAAATGCTGAACGCATCCGTGTATCTTCGTGATAGCCCATCGATAGTGAGTACTTTAAACCAGCATCCACATTAGCACTTAGAAGATTGGACATTGCGAGAATCGTGAAGTCCTTGAGAGGTGCCAGGTAGGTTGGAGTTTCCTTGAATCCGGATCAGTAACTCTCGAATACATCGTTGGCCTGAGTATTTTACCTTTGGTACCATGATTTCTTGACTGCGCAAGGGACGTGCACCTGACTCAACCTTCGAAGATCATACAGTCAGCAGACCATTTGCAAAAAAAAAAAAAAAAAAATTGATAGCTTACCTCAGAGATTCTGCATCGGTTCAACAATTTTAGGAAGAAAGTGAAGTACTTGTAGAAAATCCTGCTCTTGACTTGCGCTGCATCCGTCTCATGAACTGGTTCCGATGGCTGTAATGGCAGTTGGTGAAGCAGCCCAACAATTGTCTTGAGACAAGAGAGATCCAGTTCACGGTGCAGTTTCTGGCTTTGTGCCGAGTCAGATGCCGATGTAAAACCTGATCCTGTCTCGCATTTCTTTCTAAGGGTCAGTTATCGGTCACCTTAACACTGTTTCACTGCTTACCAAGCAGAAATCACTAGTCCATTCAACAATGATCTCCAGCAGTTTGTTGCGTAGTCGAAATTCTTGGCGCAATGTTACTCTGTCTTTTTTGGCCATCAAGACTTCACACAGCTGACAGAACTTAATCTTGATCTTTAACGATGCCTGACCAATCCCCAGCTTGTTTAGATATTTAGCATATTGGTCCATCAAGCCACTGAAATCAACCGTAAACAGATTTTCGGTGGATTCCTCCATACGATCGAGTACAAATTTGAGTACGCTAATGGCTTGTTCCACAAACAACGTGTAGCGAGGGCTGCAAATCGGATCACCATCCGGACCAAAGCATTTAGCGAGCACAGTTTCCAAATGGCGAAATAAGATTGGATACAGAGCTGGCGATAGGTCCGTACCGAGAATTTCCTTAACCCACTCGCGTACAATAACATTGTCACAGAGTAACAAATCAACCATTTCCATTACAAATTTGTCAACCATAGCAGCTGATTCGCTTGGGGCTGAGACGCGTCGCTGTGTTTCATATCCACGCGGAGTGGCCGGAGATATCGGGGAAGCTGGTGGTGCATCTGTCATAAGGCATATACCACCAAGAGCTGCAAGAAATCCAGCATAGTTCTGCCATTCAGATGACTTGTCATCATCAAGTCCTTCGGCACGTGGAGCCATATAGTTTGTTTGGCGGCTGGCGTTATTTCTCAGCTTGTCGTGCCACGCTTGTCCACCTTTCCGCATCACTTCGATATTCTCTTCTTTTGTTTCTTCCTGAGCTCGAGTAATCGCTGGTGTCATGTACTTCCATCGTTTCCAGGCTTCCTCCCAAGCTGCGAGGTTTCCCGGAGCATAATGTGTCATCATACGTAACAGTCGGCGAATGCGTTTTTGCTGTGATTTGCGTCCAGTGACAATCCCCGTGTTGGATGTGAGCTCGACATAAATTGGTAAATTTTCCACAATTGTTAATGATGCTTGATGGGGATCCTCAACGCTATCTGTGATATGCACTTCAACGCATATGTAGCCAAAACATGCGATGGCTGCAGAGCAAATATCCGTATCTGCAGAGCAGAGGAGGACCAGTAATGCAACCTCTAATCCAATCGATGCTTGCAAACGCTCTCGCACATCTGCACCTTGCATGGCGATATCCTATAATAAAGCAATAAATATAGCTGAGCGATAGTCATTTAGGAGTGGACAAACCTGCTGCATCCGCAAAAACTCGTTTCTTAATTTAAGCAACTTTTTTAGTAAGTCCAACAGCTTCTTTAGCCCCTCATCTTTTTCCCGGTTATCAAGCAGCTGTTTTGCAAGCGTAAACACGACCTGCGAAGACGTTTTCCAGAAGGATTCCATAAATTTCTCGGAAGGTCCCCATTCAAGGATATAATTAGGTGCATGAAGGTTGTACAGACATTCGGCAGCAGCGTCACGTACGGCAGCACTAGGTTCCCGCAAGCAATTTGTAATAGCAACCATAATAGCTGCATTTTGCTCAAATCGATCTTCATTACCTCCCTTAGTTTTGGTTCTGACATGAGTATCGTATGATAACAGCATTTCCCCTTTTTTTTTACCTTGATGGCCATGTTAGGATCGGCTTGATACAAGCGTAAAATGTCCAATATAATCTCTAATCGATCATTGGTTGTGTCTGCGCGTACGTCTTTTCTTGTTCGTTTATCGGCGCTTGCGCTACCAATAATAGTCTTACGGCTGGGTGTCAATGTTGTTTGACTATTTGTTTCTGATTTGGCAGGATCGCGGCTAGTAACTTCTATAAAGAGTTTGCGAAGAGGACCGCACATGGCATCGTAAAGTGTTGATACTGATGGATTCCACGGTAATCTATTCTCTTCGGAGGCAATGGCGAGACATGCCTTTACTAAACTTAACTTAAACACGGCAGGTGCTCGGTCGCTAAGGCAGGCTGGGAAAAGGCTGTGCATGACATTTCGTGGGTTCAGGCGGAACATAGCAACCAGCGCGTCGGCAAGCAAACAGCGATGATCGATAACGATACCCAAGCTCCCCATCAAGCTGTCCGGAAGCAGTGGCCGCTCCATATCGAACAGTTTCTCTTTCAACTCACTTTCTATTTCCGGTACAATGTGACGCAAGGCAGACATGTCTGATTTAGGCACGTAAGTGGCTGCTTTGCAGATATCAACATAACAGATGATGGATAACTCCGCCATGCGACCTCCCTTGATTGACTTTCTTAAAGCATTCAGGAAAACGGTCTATAGAAAAAATCAGTCGTTTTAAGTTCCTCTTTATCAGTGGATTGTACCTTTTTGGTATGAATTCCGCGGTTTTCGGATATTGCCGAGCTTAAAAGTAGGTCTGGACACAAGATAAGGAGTAGGATTTGCAATGGCCACAAGATAGCCTTTTTTCGTGTCGTGTCTGCCATAACGTTACAAATATCAAAAAGAACATCTGGGTTTCCATCGAGCCGTTTCTGACTGTAACTCAACCGCATAAATTCGCTGGGGTAGGTCTCAATCCAACCCCAGATAGCTCTCCGCAGTACAACCGCCACTACCAACTGGGCCGATTTTTTCAGATGCAAAAACGTCGCACCCAGCTCTATAGATCCATACGTCAAAACCAAACGTATCTTCCACCCCATTTTTTTATCTTTTCTTTTTTTACCTCTAAGAACAGTACTCAGTCGCTTTGAGTTGAGTGCACAGCATTCCAAAAGCCGCATATCTGCGGTTTCGGGGTTTTCGTCGGTGGTTGTTGAAAGGTACAGGATACGCGTTTTGATTTTTGCGAATACAATGGGCCAATTGCTTGCGCTCACATAAAAAACGATACGACTGGCAGCTTTGTAAATGTCTACGATAATATCGGAAGGAGAGCCAGTGATATTTGAAGATGTATAATATTCGGTACGAGTAATATTTGTGGCGTGATTTGTAGCCAAACCAAGATCTCGTTCTTCCATCACTGTCATTTGGTGCATAAACCTGGACATGATAGCAACAACGTATTTGGCACAAGTATCATCTAACTGAGGTGGATCTTCAAGATCAACTGGATAATTATCGCCAGATTTCGTGTCGTTGTTACTGTGAATAGAGCCTTCCTTATGATTTACAAGCGTTGGTGCTTCTGAATGAGATTCTCGGACAAATTGCCAATGATGTTGCATGCAAGCAGATAGCATGCGGAGTAGAAATAATTGTGATTGTAGCACATCGTATGGTACAAACTCATCGCTGATGCTGATCGATGGGGTCTATCATTTCTAATTTAACTCGCCCTTCATTTACATCGTTGAATAAGGCTTACTTTTGATATACTCTCAAGAACGCCTACAATGGTGCTGGCAATAGTTGGTAGTCGAAATTTGGAAAGTTCTATCAGGGCTGCAACTACACGACAGAAAAAAAAAAAGAAGGTTTGAATCGTTCGATTTCATTCTCGGGTGACTTACCTCTGTAAAATATAAAGAACATAGAGGCAACAAAGAAGTATTAGTGAGTGAGGCGATGACCTACGCGTTGTCATTTACGTTTGTTGAACGAGTGGGTCATTTTCGACGGAATGGTGTTTATTGCCATTATTACTTGGGAGCTATGATAATTTCCCATTAGAAAAGAAAAATGTATTCGTATTTGATGTACCCTGACAGCTATTCGGTTGACTAAGCTCAAGATCAGCTTTGTGTCTGGGCTCATTTTGGGCGATGGTCAAGCACCAGCATGCAACGGAAGGGAATAAAAGAAAAAGGAAAGGGGGTCTTCGCTGAAAGAGAAACTGTTAAGATGACTTTGCAGATCAAGTGACATTTTACCGAGAAAACGTCGAAGGAAAAAAAGGGAAGGGATGAAAATAGAGCTTAATCGGTTCACGCAATGAACAAGAAACGGTTCGGTTGAGCCGGGTCGAGAAAAAAGCAAAAAAAGAAAAAAGTTAGTCAGGACAAAAGGGGGAAACCAAGGTTACATTTTGTACACTCCGCACGCCAGGGTCAGCTTTCAAAAATTGAAATCGTGGTGCAGGTACAAAGGATACCCCATCATCAATAAACAAATCAGTAGCTCTGATAACGTATATTACATTATATTGTTTCTACAACTTTACATATTTTTGGTTAATATTTATTTGGTACTTCTGTAATACAAGCAGAAAAAAAAATTTTTTTTTTGAACAATCGCCTTAAAAAAACTCCATAAATGTGTAATATTTACATCTACCTTGGGTTCTCGGTAAATACAGAATTTATTTTAGCTGCAGAAAGATCCAGAATAAAGGTACGTTTGATAGGGATATGACGTATGTGTGCTTCTAAAGTTGCACATCCGGCTAATGGTTTCGTCTGGTGTATTTTACAGATCGCATACAGTTTGAAGTGATGTAACCTATCGGTACAATTTTGTGTGTAGGCATAATTTTACTTATCTGGAATCCAAATGGGCTTCTAACCAGATATTTTACAGACCATGTATAAATGGAATCAACAAGACAGAACGCTTAACCATTTTTAAACATTAGTTGGAAAAATAAATCTTTCGCTCTTTTTACATAGTACAGTGGATCCCTGTTTATAGTAATCCCTTTTCAGCTTATCACTAATGTAATGGAAGAGTTACCTATTAAACCTGCATTTTACACTCAAAACGACTTTGGTTAGTAATATCCCCAGCATAGTAGCGGTAGATTTAATAGAGCCAACCACGATACTCTAGCGGAGACGCACTTTAAACACATTTGTTAGCTTCAGAAAATTCGTTGACATTCTCTCTAAAGCGCATCTTACATTTTCTGGGAAGTAATTCTTTCAGTTCGAAGGCAGTTACCAGAGCATCTAGATACATACACAGAGTTAGCTTTGAACTCATGAAACCGACGTTATTTACCCTTGGCGGGTGTCTGGGCGGAGCGGCTGATTTTTTAAATGATGGCAACGTTTTTCAAGAAATAAGTTTGGGCATTATTCATGTATGTAGATGAACTACCGACAGTAACGGATTTCCTCTGTCCATTAACCATCTTCATCGACTTTGGTCGAATGACAGGGTTAAAGCAGAAGGTAAATGTATGTGAGCTGCGGTACTCGTTGGACATGCTTACAATTGCGTATCGATGATGTCGCCGTCGTAATGTGGTACCTTCTCGTTTGCTATGCCCTTTGATTAGTCTTCTTACAACATGTTCTCTGAGTGCATATACACATGACAGGAACGTATTTTTTTTGTTTTCTCAACACTCCAAAAGAACTCATCACTCACTCTCCTATTAAAAATGGTTCATGTACACGCTTTGCTATTAGCTGCAAAAATGCCAGCTGCTTGTTTTATTGGCCAAAGATGGTCATGTTGCCCGCAAGCCCCAAAGGGCTGAGACATCAAAACAATATTGGGTGGCCTGGGGTTCTCTCCCAGGACCACGCTCAAGTACTGTATATAGACAGCGGTAGTAACATATGCTGTTTATCGAATGATATTTCACACTTATTAGCCTCTGGCAATGTTCTTCCGTTTTTTGAGACGCAAGCATCATATCCTCTTACTGGTCCTTGGCCATCTTGTTTCGCAACGAACACACAATGCCCTTGCTCTGTAAGTCGATGATTCCTTGGAACGATAGCTTTTCAAATATATATTGAGCAATTTTGAACTTCTGGTACGTCAGCTTTTAAGTTTACCTGTAACCCGGAATGTCCTTCGTGGGTTCGATTACCTCCGCGAAAATATCGGAGAGAGGTATGCATTGGATTGGGAACTGCTATAAAGCGTTCTGACACTATCATCTTTATTTTGTTTTCAAATCAAATTCGTTATATATGCCTATGTAAATGTATCATTTGGAAGCAGTACTTACTTAAAATGATCTCATAATTCTTTTAGGGCTATGTTCGTGTATACTGTCCGTGGTTTCTAAAGAACGCTTATTTATTCATGAATCTAGCAGTGCGTCGTTTCATTCTTGTGAATTTCGTCGGGACTCCCCTCGGGCACTCTCACTCCAATATTTTCTTCCTGGTGCAATAATGAAATACAAGCTAAAATGTTCGAGAGTGGGAATGTCTGACTGTGAGGGCGTTCACTACTGAGAATACGCGAAGATGTAACTATTTGAACAACCAAAAGCTCAAGATACCGTGAAGTAAATTCAAGGTAGGTAGCACAGATATGCTAACAGCATTGTACAATCATAATTACATCAGAACAATATATCATACCGAATTGACAACTATTTTAATAAGGTCTTACATGAGACTTATGCTTGCTTTCTTCTTCCGAAACACTATTACTTTTGGGCACTTAATTTGACGGGAAGAAGCGCCCGAGGGGAGTGTCTGACGAAATTCTCTTCGTTCTTTCCAGTACTGTAGATACTCCTTTCCAAATATCGCATTCCGACACCTAGCCAAACCTAGTATTCTTTAAAATCACTACAAGCCTTGGCAGATCGATGTTTCAAATCGGAAAGCATGTTGTGGATATATTGTGCTTCGTGGTACTAACATAAAGAAGCGTCTACCGAAGAACAAAGTCAACACGCGATTTGTTCAATATGCTTAGCCGATAAACAACTTCCCTTGCAAAGAGTGCTTGATTGAACCGAACATCGAATATAGCTAGCTATCCTCCGGTATACCTTATATTAATCTGCATGTTACTCAGTACATTAGCCATTTCGGAAACTTTTTTCAAACTGGCTACTCACTCTTTCTCACTAATTGTCTGAGGGATAGTAACGCATTCGTATGCATTGCAAAAGTATAGCGAACAAGTAATTGTCCATTATTTTTAGCCTGGACTATCTACGTACGACTTCACGACAAATTGAATGGGAGCTATACGAATTGACTGCTCCAGCCACTTATTCTGCTTCTTTTCTGACATATTGAAGGGCTCAAAATGCCTGTTGAAATGCGGACATGAGGAACTGATTTGTAAACCTTAGCTAAAGATTTGTGATCATTTTCTGCAAAGCGTACCTCGGAGTATCAATCGTTTCCACATGTATATTCCAAAAGATTCTTTTGTTGTCAACGACGTGTATGGTTTGTCAGCCATTCTTCCGTATTAGTCACCTTTATCTGTCTTTGGCTCTTTAAGTTGTGACGTCCATTGCATCAAATGCAACCTCGATCTAACATAGTGCTTCTTCTTGTGAAGACAAATAGAAATGATGAATATCACTTAGATTCATCTGCATTTGAATGATTTTCATGGAAGTACCAAAGTGCAAAGTCTTGCTTATAATTTTACAAAGACTACTGAATGAACTTTAAGTTCAGATGCAGTTATTTTTTATGTTGATTCAGTACTAAGCTTTTTATACTTCAGCCATTATACGTTGTACTTGCCATTTCAGAAATAAGTTCTCTATCTGTCTGCCACAAAAATACTGCGATGATAACGGAAAGTTATGGCATTTAAAGGAAAAGGAACTTTTTGTCTTCCGTTCTGTTGTCCATTATATCCTTGCAACGGGTATTTTGGTTGAACACATACATGGTCTCCCATATTTCGTTCATTGTTTAGGCTGTGTGACATCTGTTCCAGATTACTTTGGTTAGGATGTAACTTCCTGACTCCAGTGTGCCAGATACGTAAAATGTTGTAATCACGTTTGTCTTCTATTACAGATGTTTATCAGGTATCGCAACCCTTAAACCAAACGTAGTTGCCGTTTTTGTATCATTGCTGTCTTCAATCTCTCAAGTACAAGATTTGGCCTTCGGCGCTGGGCGAGTATATTCTTGAAGGAGGATTAAGTAAAGCTATATTTGAAGCACTGGTCACAAGCTATTTCTATGTTGCTCACATAAAATTTACGCCTACTGGGAACCAGACTCATGCGAGGAAAAGTTCTATGATTTAAAGTATGTATAAAACGTATAGTTCTTGATACAAGTCTTATTTCAATATACAGTGCCTGATCGCACTCATTTCGGGAAACATGGTACTTAAGCGAAATTCACCTAAATCCAGATTGCCTGATCAATTTTCGCTGACCCTGAATCAGTCGTACTTCCGGCACAGTCGTTGAACAATGTCTCGTTGCCTACGACAGAAACGTAACCCCTGTAGGTTGATTATGCGGAGCCACAAGTTAAAACGCCATGTGTGGCGTACGCCAGTAATTCGAGCGTTTGATCAAAAGAAGCCATTGCCTGGACATCTATAATATGAGCCCATTACGGAAAATTATATAGCATAGAATGAAATGTCAACGAAGAGAGCTAGGTTTAGAGCATCATATATAAACTTCCGCGCAGAGAATGGAAAAGAAAGATGGGGAACGGGGCTGAGGGGTAATACCCTTAGTTTGGGAAGGGGTAATAGATGCAGCATGCCTTTTTTAAACGCATAAAAAGCAAAAAAATTAAACCGGCCTTCCTATTCGTCTCTTTTCCCCTTTCATGTCTATTGCAAGCATTCATAATAGTAACCTGCCATCTAATGACACAGTATGCCTGACACCAGATTGTATCAAGACCAGTGCATCCATTCTTAACACGGTTGATCTAACAGTTGATCCTTGTTCCGATTTCTACCAGTATACATGTAGATAATCATATCTACTTATTTTGCCTTTTCCTAACTCTTTTTATGTAGGTGGTAGCTGGGTCAAATCTGCTATGATTCCTGAAGATCAATCGGGTAAAAAAAGAAAAAAATTAGCTGCATTTACTATTTTTTTTTCTCGCGCGTATCTCTAAAAAAAGGTTAGGCGTCGGCACATTCCTCCGTCTGAGAGATGATAATCTGAATGCGATGATTCAAATTATGGAATCTTCCTACGATGACTTCATGAAAGATATTCGCACAGATTTTACGACGGATGAACAGGATCGAGTCAACTTTAAAATGTTACAGGAATATTACGGGTCCTGTATGAATGAAACGAATTTGGACGCGCTTGGTCCAACACCGCTTTACCCCGAGCTTAGCACGTTGCTCTCCAAACTCCCCAACAATAGCCCTTTCAGCTCGGACGACGTCGGACCGCTCACCGATGCACTGATAGCCGTCTATCGTGAAGGCATCCAGCCGTTCTCGTCTCTCTACATTGGTCCTGATGATATGCATCCTGACCTGATTTCTATTACCCTTAGTCAACCCGAACTCCTGCTGCCATCCAGAGAATATTACGAACGACCTGAAGTAATCATGATATATCGCAAGTCGCTTGTTGAACTTTTCACGGCGGTACTGGGTCGGGCTAACTGCTCCAACGTTGACACGCTGCGGTTTACTAAAGCAAAAGAGACTAACCTCCCCCTGCTTTCTGACACCGAAATTGAGGGTCTGGTGAACCGCGTTGTCGATTTTGAAGTTCAGCTGGCAAACATTACTTACAAACGGTAGGTTTTTCACTTACAAGTTACATTTTAGTTACGTCATTTGTCTTCAGCGAAGATCTTCAAGACCCGGTTGCAAACTACCATGTGATACCACTTTCGCAAATCCAGGAAACTTATAATTTCATTGACTGGACTCGATTCCTGCAACAGTTCGTACCGCCTAATCAAGAGCTACCAAAATCACTTGTCATTCCTACGCCAAAATACTTTGAAACACTTACAAGCTGGTTTAACAATCATCTATCGACACAAACCATCCGTGAATACATCTTACTACGCAATATCGCGGCCAAAACGTACACATTGGACTCCAATATCCGTACGATCACGCGGAAGATGAAAAGCGCAATCGCAAGTGGAACGACTGCCTCACCTTTCCGTTCTCGTGTTTGTATCCAAGCAACTAGCAACACCTTTGGACCACTCATGGGACGTTACTACGTGATGAAGAAATTCGGTGGTGATGCCGAAAAAGCTCAAGTTGAACACTTTGTCAAGATGATCCATGAATCTTGGTTAAAGCGTCTTCAAGATGAAGATTGGCTTGATGAAGAAACGCAAAAAAAAGCAATTGAAAAGGTCTCTTCCTAATTTATTTTTGTTTTTGTGGCCAAATAGAACTGACTCGCGTTTTAGATCAGCAAAATAAAGCACAAACTCGGTTATAGTGTTGTTTCACCTGACATTCGCTCACCAACCTCACTCCAGCAGTACTTCGACGGTGTCGAGATCGACAAGTCTTCTTATTTTAAAAATGAACAATCTACCACAAAATGGATGATAAATCGTGGCTGGAATAAACTTGGCAAACCGGTTGATAAGGACGAATGGTTTATGAACCCACAGGATGTCAACGCATATTATACACCTAACTATAATGAGGTCCGTACAAAGTTCCCATTTCTTGGTACTGACAAGTGAATTAGATCGTAGTCCCTGCAGGTATACTGCAGCCTCCTTTCTACGACAAGGACAGTACTGACGACCTCAACTACGGAGGTATTGGTATGGTCATTGGCCATGAGTACTCGGTAAACGGCTTATTCGCTATAAAAACATTTGTACTTATGACGAACTTCAAAATGTAGCATGCTTTTGACAACTCGGGTCGTCATTTTGATGGCGATGGCAATCTGAAAGATTGGTGGACCAATACTACTGCCACAAAGTTTGAGGACAGGTCACAATGCTTCGTCAAAACTTTTGGTGAGTTCACCGTGAATGGCCCAGATGGAAAAACCTACCACGTGAATGGCAAAGTATGAGAAACGAAAAGTGCTGTTTGTATTTTATTATCATATGACTAACCTTTTTGCAGATGACGCTTGGTGAAAATCTAGCGGATAGCGGTGGCCTACGTGCTGCCTATATGGCATACAAACTTTCTACAAAGGAATCTCCTAACAACGCCCGTCTACCTGGCCTGGCAAATCTTTCACCAGATGCTTTATTTTTTGTAAACTTTGGCCGGATCTGGTGCAGCCGACAACGACCCCATATGTCTGTCCAGCAAGTCCTGACTGATGTCCATTCACCCAGTCAATTCAGAGTGAATGGGGTTGCTAGAAGCTTTGAAGAATTTGCAGAGGTATTCCAATGTAAACCAGGAAGCCCTATGAATCCCCAAGAAAAGTGCCAAATGTGGTAGAACGTAATGATACTTTTGTTAGAAAAATATTCGACATCGCAAAGAAAAACATTCTACTCATTACCAATTACATGATGGATACACTAAAATAGAAGTTTAGAGGGAAAATGCCAACTTGAACAGATAACTTTTTTCCGTTTTGACGATCATTTTGATCCCAGCTACAATGATGGGCACGCCGGGCCAACAAATACAAACCATCTGTAAATGAAATGTTGCACTATACATACCATTTCATGTAGTCTTGTCAGTACTGTATATGACAATGCAGATGTTTACACTGCCAGTTAAAAAAAAAGGGTGAAGCGGAGTATAGGAGTGAGAGATCTTTGAGTATTTAAATACAAATCTAGTGTGATGCCTGCTACAATTCATATGCACTGTCCATTCATACCAAGATTACTCAGTTCATTTTTTTTTATTGTTCATCCTCTGCGAACTCTGTCAAAGGCTAGCTTGTTAATTGAGTGGCTATTTACTTTGCAGTCGGTCAGTGGAGATTGTATGACTAATACGTCCACCGATGGCTCAGATTGATGCAAATGGAAGTTCCTGTTATAATGACGCAGTTTTAACATTTCTTTGGTGCAAACCTAGTTCTTCATAAACGCAAACTTATTTAGGATAGCGCAAGCCAGTTCGATAGACAGTAATCTGATGGTCCGCGCCGAGATGGTCAATCTCGTCATACATCTTGTTTATGATACTTCGTTATAAATGATTTTGGAATATTCTCCTGTGTCGGCAATTGCAGTGAGATATAACCCCCAGTGACCTGCATAAACATCTTCCAACCACATTACCTGGGACATTTTAGGAATGTATTTCCTCATTTTATGCAATCCTCAAGATGGCACCTGAATAGGTCAATTCAAGTGATGAAGTTGCCCCCAGTTGAAATACTGTTTCTCAAGCAGGACTATATTCATTACAGCTATACAAAACTGTCTTATGATTAATTAAGATACTAGTACTACAAATTGATGCAGATCAATTCTATAGCCTAGGTAACTTTATATCTGTGTACCGACGTTCTGTATAAATTGGTAGAAAACTCAAAGCGAGATATCTCACGATAATACTTATATATAGAAAGTCCCACAAAACACACGCACAAATAATAGTCCTTGTAAGCTTGTGTTGGTTTCATTGCATGGATCTTATGTTCTTTTGATGTACCAAGGCGCTTTAGCATCAAGGCAAACCATAGATTCATGGGTGGAAACAATTTGCTGTACTGCCTTAAAAGGGTTTCTTCTGAACATACCACTGCCAGTATTTAGACAGATGATGCAACTTTTCCTGAATAATTCTGCAATTGCTAATAACATGCGCATACTAAAGTAAACCCACGTTAGCTATCTTAAATAGTAATAATACTGTCAAAAAAAGCCTTGTGCAAAGATCTTAACCAGACGCCTAACGCGCTGCCATAATATTTGCGACCGTCATAACTTGATGCAAATATATCAGCAATGATAAGCTCAGTCTGCGTCCTAAAATGTCTTGCCTGAATACTTCTGAACTTTACCAAACACTTTACTAGATCAACTTCTACCGACTACGGAGTAGCTGGTAAATACAGACACAATGAATAGGCAATGCGGTGCATTATCAGTGGTATGCGTCAGCTTCTAAACTTACCATATCAGTGAAGGAAAAAAATTGATTCAAAGATTGAGCAAGTATATATGATCACATTGTGTTGATCGACCGCGGCTTTGTTAAACATGCTTCCACTCATAATGTTATTCGGATAAATATCAATATACGGTCTCAAACGGCATTGCTATTTGATTTATAGGTATTATCAGTAATGGAGACCCACAACAAATAAGAAAGCATGGTAGATCCAGCACATCTTTCTAATAGCAAAATCTATTTTTTATTATTACAGCTCGAGAAGAACAACGCCTCGCATTTCTGCGACCTGTTTTAACATTTTATTTTTCCTGGTGGGATTCTCCCTTTCTGCCCACAGCTCCTTAATGATGTATTGTTCGTCCTTGCCAAATAGCTCGTAGACTTGAACCAGCTCTGGAACAGGTTGCACATCCAGAGCAGCCAATACGTTTACCAAATATTCAATGTCCGTTCGCAGCTGACGACCACCTTGATGGCTCATGTTTCGGATCTTGAACATTTCGTTCAAGAAACTTGTCATTGTACCTCGTGCAACAGATGTTGTCCACAATTGGATTACTTGCTCTGTCTGCGCGGGTTCTTCCATTTCGATCGTGTCACGCTCTATAAAAGGAATGGTTTCTGTATGATATGCCAGGCAATCATCATCCGAATACACCTCAAATTGTTGCGGTAGCATCAACAGCTGTTCACCCACGCGTGTAATATATTCGTTGGGTGATAAGCTAAACTGTGGCACTTCCACCGATGATGCACTGCGTCGCATGGTATTTTCAGGTTGCTCTCGTGTCCAGATATCGTTTGCAGCTAGATCAGCAAGGTGCCTGGCAATAGGTGTGTGGATTGCGTCATGAACAAAACGTTGACACTCCCCTGTGAATCGATGGATACACTGATACCCTCCTGCTAGCATATGTGTTACAATGCTTCCTTCTCCTTCTTCCGCTACAGACGATGCTTGACTCATCAGTCTATTCAATTCATGCGTGTTAAGAGCTGACGTTCGTAGCAAGGCTAACGATGCTCGAGGGTACTTTTCCCCCTGATTCACTTCTTGTAGCTCTCTAACATTACTCGTACTACGCTTCCGCTCATGAGATCGCGTCGGTTCGGAAGCCACTAAAGTATCGCGTCGCCGGGTGCTTGGTGTGAGTGGAGGCTCGTCGTCAAGTACGATCCGACGCATGCCTTCAAACGCACGAGAGACACTCTCTTCTAATCCACGTAACTGGCTATCCATGGCCCGACATACACCAAGAAGCTGTAGCCCCACCTGAAAAGCTGACCAGTCATTCTTCTCCACGTCTGTGTCGAAATCAAGATCGTCTGTGACATCAGATGACATGGATCGTCTTGGTTGCTCTTCCTCCGAATGATCCGTTTCATCTGTACTCTTACAATCGTTTTCCAGTTGCTTCAAAACACTTTCAAGTTGTGTCTTTATATCATTCACGTAAATATTGAGCATCTTGAGCCACTCGACGCCTCCATAGCCATGAGTAAGTCCAAGACATCTATCCAAAGCTTCCTTGGCTAGTCCGAACATCCTGCCAACCGTTTCAGTGGAAATAAACTGCACCAACTCCATTGGCAATTTATGTCGCGCTTTAGCTTCCTCGAATAGTGATACTAACTGTGCTGTTAAATACTGTCCTTCGAGTGAAGCATACTGGGATTGAATCGGTAAGAATGGCTCATAAAGCACGTAAGACCAAGCATTCACATCAGCATGACGCAGTGTCAAAGGAACAAGTGTTAACTGATTTGCATGCGAATGTCGACGCGCGTGTGATTTGATATGAGCATCAAACGAAGATGGCTCGGTCGAAGCTGTGATCACTGGTGGTTTAGAGAATAATCGTTCTAAGGATAACCCAAATGCTTCCGTAATAGTAAATGCAGAAACCATGACAGGCAATGCATGTGGACCTTTGCTCTGTTTGACTAATTGCAGTCGGCTATCTAAGGAAGGATCGAGTGATTGTAGGATATTCTGGACCAGCGCCTGGACAACTGGTTTCGGGTCAGGGAAGATCGATGCACACCAAACGTATTCCTCAGAAAGTAAAACGAACATCGATTTGTAGCAAGCATCCAAGCGGTTGACGTCGAATCCATCCTTCTCCTCGGTATCTCGCCAATGCACAACGGCATCGGGGTTCCGTACTTCGAAGTAGAGATCTACGAAATCTTCTGCGCGCCCAATACGGCCATACACTTTGTAAAACTTGTGACATGCAACAGAA
Source organism: Saksenaea oblongispora B3353 (assembly GCA_000697495.1). Taxonomy (NCBI): domain Eukaryota; kingdom Fungi; phylum Mucoromycota; class Mucoromycetes; order Mucorales; family Saksenaeaceae; genus Saksenaea; species Saksenaea oblongispora. The sequence goes on along the minus strand of JNEV01000891.1, from coordinate 25,323 downwards.
TCATGAGCCTTTAAAGCTTCTATCACTTTGGGTTTTAAGACTTGCTCCAGGTCATCTTTCAGCTTCTTCAGCAGACGGCGCCGTGGTTCATATTCAGGCGTATGCTGGAAAACGTCCAGGCTCTGCTGAGCACTCTGTAGACGTGCGGCGGCACCTTCGAAATCTTCACTGCTGAGACGACTAGCTTCTGCTTCCAGATTACTCCAGTTCTCTGCTTCACGCAACGCAGATCGGCATTGTTCCATGCGCGTTTTGACTAAATGAAGCTGACGAAGCTTTTCCAAAGCTGTCGCAGTGTCCCCTTCCACTACATCTAGGTTTGCTTTTACTTGCTCGACACCTTGCTTTGTAGCCTTGGAGTTATCTGCAATTAACTTGAGATCGTATAACAAGCGGGGCATGGTCTTGATGACAGTGTCGGTAACGTGTCCCACTTTGCGCGACGTCTGTTCACTTGCTAATTGCAGTTTTGTAACAAGGACAGTTGCTTCTTGTTCCGTTGTAACTGTTTTTGCATCTGTCGCTGTTTTCCGCGGCTTTAGTGCCGTATTGATCCATGCTTTGGGATCAAAGTTTGGGTCAGAAAAGGTGGTTATATCAACAGTCGAAGAAGAGCTCATGCGCCGTACAAAAAAAGTTCGCGCTCAGATTGGGTGAAATAGGCCAATGAAACAGATGAAACATTTCAAACCTGAACTGGTGGTTCGTACTGGATTCAAACGCAGCCACTGCAAGACAGCACACACGCACATACAACCCTCGGTTTCGCTTCGTGCTTTTTCTCCTCTCCTCTTTTGTCTCGCCATCCTTGACATCAAGTCGCAGGACAGGATTTCAAATCGGAAACAATGGAAGTATCTGATTATATCAGCAAGGCGATGACCTTCGCTGAAAATGCTGCAAAATTGTCCCAAAAAATGTCACAAGGTCTCGTTGATAATGCACGCGAGCTTGGTTTTCCTGGTGGCGACTCGGGTGCTCAGTACTTTGACACATCGGAAGAGAAAATGAGAAACATAAGACGACAACTAGATGCCAAAAACGACAGAGAGAAGCTCGACGGTCTCAAGCGGCTGATTGCAGTAATGTCCATAACGTGTATTCTCCGCTGTTCTCATATGTACACCTTCATGTAGATGATATCCAAGGGTAGAGACGTATCTGAATTCTTTCCTGATGTTGTTAAAAACGTCGTATCACAAAATATCGAGATCCGGAAACTGGTTTACATATATCTATTGCGCTATGCTGAGCAGGAACCTGATCTAGCCCTGTTATCTATCAACTCTTTCCAAAAAGACTTGAGCGACAAAAACCAAATTATTCGAGCCATGGCCTTACGTGTGATGAGTGGTATCCGGGTACCAGTGATCAGCCCTATTGTTTTGTTGGGCATCAAGAAATGCACAACGGATTCAAGTCCTTACGTTCGTAAAACAGCAGCACACGCGATACCAAAATGCTACAGGTTGGAAATAACTTCAAGGAATGCGATAAGCACTGACAACTTGATAATAGCTTGGATTCCACTCAAAAGGATGCTCTGATAGAAATTATTACTACGTTGCTCAAAGATCGATCTAATATTACTATCGGCAGCACTGTGATGGCATTTAACGAGTTGTGTCCATCGAGATTTGACTTGATCCACCCTTGTTTCCGAAAGCTTTGTGGTGTATTAGCAGACTGCGATGAGTGGGGTCAAATGGCAATTCTTGATTTGTTGTTACGTTATGGAAGGTAAGCAACTGACAAAAAGATCGACCGGTAAAGGGAGGTATTGAAATCTGGTTGGATGATAGAACCCAGTTCTTGAACCCAAATCCTAACGTAAGTGTTAATGTAAGTTGTGTTATTCATCTCAACTTCATTATTTCAGGGCGAAGATGAATCTCGGACGCCACCTAGATCTGCAACCGTAGTAAGAAGTAAAGCATTCTATTCAGATACATCTGAGGATGACGACGAGGATGAGACAAACGCCGATAAAATTGTGGAGATGGATGAAGATCATGAGCTGCTGTTAAAGAGCTGCTTACCACTTTTACAAAGTCGAAACAGCGGTGTAAGTAGCTTTCAAGGTTTTCCGACGATGTCTGATTTGGCACCATGTAGGTTGTGTTGGTGGTAGCGAAACTGTTTTATTATTTGGCACCGGCGCAAGAAGCACATAAAATTGCAAAGCCCTTGGTGCGCTTGCTGAGGAATCATCGTGAGATGCAATATGTTGTACTTGCCAACATCGCTGTCATGTCAAAGAAGCGTCCAGTAAGTTGATACATGTTGTAGAACCAGTAGAGAACGTACTGATGTTGGCTTAGTATCTGTTTGAACCATTCTTGCAACAATTCTATGTTCAATCTTCGGAACCAGCTTTCATTCGTGATACCAAGTTAGATATTTTAACTAACATCGTTACTGAAACCAATATTCACATGCTATTGAACGAGCTTCAGGTAGAGAAGAGATATAAAACTTGTAGATATTTAACACTGGTGTGTAGCAATATGTCAAAAGCTCCAATAAGGACTTCGTGGCAGCATCGATTCAAGCGATTGCACGCTGCGCGTCGAATGTGCCCTCAGGATCTGACAGGTGTCTACGCTTGTTGATGAAATTACTTCACAGTACAAATGGTAAGAATAAGCTTGTAAAAAGATCCAACGCTGATGTACTTGAAGAACTGGTTGTTGCGGAGTCTGTCCTGGTGGTAACACGTTTACTGCAAGTGCGTTCAGAAGACAAGATGCGCTCTGTTGTTGCACTTGCCAAACTATTGGAAACGATTAAAGTACCTATGGCCAGAGCCAATATCATTTGGCTAATTGGACAACATGCTGAAACATTACCTAAAGTTGGTCCAGACGCACTACGTCAAGCAGTGAAAAATTTTACAAACGAGGTATGGAGCGTGCGCGAACGATACATAGTATACTCATCCTTGCGTAGAATTCTGCAACAAAACTGCAAATTCTAACACTTTCAGCTAAACTAGTGTGTCTCAACCCTTCACATGCTACATTGGACAATCTGAATCAATATGTACTTAATCTTGCGCGATACGATTTGAACTATGACGTTAGAGATCGAGCACGGTTTCTGCGTGTTCTGACGTTGCCGATAAGCGATCAACAAAAGCCTGGCCTGGAGGCGTTGAAGCACCAATTGAAGCGAATTTTGATGAGTGACAAAGAACCCCCTGTAACAGAAAGCGCCGTTCAATGTAAGCTCTCGTATATTTCAAAGAACAACGATTGATTGTAGATATTAGACGGTTCGGAATACTCAGTTGGCTCTCTATCGATGCTTGCCAATCAACCTCTGCCAGGCTACGAGCCGCTTCCAGACTATCCTGAAGACCAACCAGATCCCTCTGTACGAGATGTATCAGAGCTTGAAGGATGGAGCGGAAGTCAGACAGTTGTCGTGGAGCAAGGATTTGGTAGTGATAGTTTTGACAGCCGGTACCGAGGTGGAAGTGCTTTCTCTGGCGCATCTACTGCACTTTCTGGAATTGAAGCCACAGGTGTCAGTAATACATATCCTGTGGCTGCAAAGAAAAAGGACGGTAACTACGATCTAGATGCGTTCTATGAAGAGTCGAGTGATGAAGAGGATGAGGACGAGTTATCATCCGAAGAGGAAGAGACTAGTGAAGAAGGAGAGTCTTCGGAAGAGGATGTTGAAGAAAGCGACGATGAGGATGAGGAAGAATACAGTAGTAGCGAAGAGGAAGAGTTGATAGAAGTTCAGAAGTCAAAGCTGATACAGAAATCAAAAAAATAAATACGTTTGGCTACAACTGATAATGTAATTAACAACTAAAAGACACGGACTTTTGTAACTAACTACATACAACGTATGCGAAAATACCCGATTACTAGCTGAATAAGCTAGTAGAAGTGCCTCTCGAAAGAAGGGATTAAAGTTCCAGGTTGGCTGTGTTTGTGGAATAAGTTCAACATTTGTTCTGTCAAGGCTTTAGTCAGAATATGCTCTGAATATTTATCTGTAAGCCAGCTACACGATCTGGATAAAGCAGATCTTTGGTGGCAGTGCAAGTCCGAAATCCAGGCAATGCCAGCTTTCCCTATTCACTAGGTCAAACGCTTCACGCTCAGCCAGAGTTAAAAAGATTTTGATTTTTAGCTTCTCCGCGGTGACACGTATCCATCGCGCTTTTCTTCCTGCCAAGGATTGTTAGCTTTCCTGTATATTGCCCATGATTTACTATAAATTGACATTCTTCCTGTTGGTGACCGAGGTAAATGTTATCAGAGGTATTAGAAAGCAAGCTAATACTGTTGATTGTACAGATGGTCGTGTTTGGGCTTCTCATCGTGAGTGTCCTTGTCCTTTTAACGAGAAAATAGTAACATTGTCTGCCAACTTGTTAGCTGCCACTGCCTTCACACTGGCGCCGAGCTATGCTCAAGTTCATTTCTACATCACCCGCCGTAAGTCGATCGAGATTTCATTCTTCCTCCTAGGCTCTTTATCTTACTTGCTGCGTAGGTTGCCAAGGCCTTGTATATTTTAAAGATCGTATTTGCGTAAGCACAACAAACATGTACAATAACTATGACGTATACTAACTCTTCTTCTAAAGTTTCATCTTTGTTTTGTTCATTGGTATGCCATAAACCAGGGTGTTGAGTGTGCGACTTACATAAAACACTAGATACAATCAATCGGTTGCAACGAATCGAAAATGAAGCTGCTGAAGAACAAGCCCACCATCATCACGATTATAGCTACGAAGCCAGTGTTCATGCGAAGAAGTTTTATGCGCAAAGAAACCTGTACCTTACTGGTTTCACGTTATTCTTGTCTTTGTATGTGCAATCCGTTTGTCAAACATGCGTACTAAATGTCAATCCACGTAGGATTTTGGAAAGAACAAGTACACTGGTGATTGAGGTGCTTAAACGCGAAGAAGAACTTGAGCAGTTTAAAAAGGAGGTTTGTTTGAAAGTACCACTAGCCGAAACTCAGGCTTGTTGTAGGCTGCTTCTGCTACGAAGGATCAGCAGCGGTTGATTGATATTGAGGCTTCACATAAGAAGGATATCGACGAGCTTAACCAAAAGATTGCTGACTTGAAGAAGCAAGATCGTGATTACGAGATCCTCAAAAAGCAGGCTGCTCAGCAACAGCAGGAATATAATCGATTGGCAGACGAGCGCAATGCCTTAGAGCTGGCTGCTAACGGCCAGTCTGCGGATAAAAAGAAGGTTGTTTGATAAGAGCAACTGAACGACATACCAGCGTTAAATAGACGCAAAAAAAAAAAAAACTAAAAGCTGATACCACCGTTCTTTCCTTTTTGATGACTAAAGACAAAAAATCATATGGAATTTTATTATTATACGAAGACTGTTGATCACGAAACTGTTGAAATTGAGATCCCAAGTTACGTGGTAGATATTTCTATCATCAACCAGGCGCACCAGCCTCGCTGGCGGACCTTCAAAAAATGCCAAGGATTAAGCGTATACCGCCAAGGAAGAGTAATACGCAAATATCGTATCTGTCTGTAACGTGGTGTTGAAAATCCGATCATTTTCAACCTTATCATGTAGTCTACTACACTGAGTTCAAAAAGTTAGCACTAAGAACAATTTCGAGTCATTGATATTCAATTTCCCTCAGATCAAATAATTTGCATGAACTTGTTCACCACAAAATTAATCCCAGCAAGATAAATAATTTTCATGCACGCTTTTACTTATTGTCGGAGGTATTTTCGCCTAATGGAGAAAAAGAGAAATGCTGGCATGTGGGAACGATCGACTATAAAGGTGAAGCAGGGCCGGTTGCACAATATCAAAAAATGCAAACGAACCTGTGGCGAATGCCAACGATTTTTTTTTTTTTGCAAAACAGAGAAGGCTTATAAAGATGTGATAATAATATGGAAATGCAGTCGTACCATTCATCACAATATCTTTTTTACTTTCAATCGATAGATTTCGGAATAAAACTACCATTGGTGCTGCTTCTCTCTATTTCAAACACTCCTCCTTTTACGACACACCACCTGATAGCGGAGCAAAATAGAGATGACAGGTTGGTAAAAGCCCAACAATAAATAGACACTTGTATTATGTATCAAATAAAATTGAATATAGCAAGATTATTTAAGCTTTAGCCGAAGCAGGACCACTGTACACCAACTTGTTAGGCGTCCCGGTTGGGACATCCTCGAGAATATCCTTGGTCGAAGCTTGCTCTAGTGCTTTGTACACATTCTTTGGTGTAGGGTTCTTCATTCCTGGTAACATCAAAGCAACGGCGCCGCTCACATGAGGGGCAGCCATTGATGAACCACTCAAGACCTTTGTAGCATTCTTGGAACCGATGTAGATGCTCTTAATATCCACACCTAAAATAATACAAGGTTAAATAACTATGATGTCTAAATGTTGCATCTCACCTGGAGCATACATCTGAACGCACTCTCCATAATTGCTATCGGTGTCCACAACGTCGTTCTTATCGGTGGCTGAGATAGTCCAGACTCCAGGATTTCTGGCAGGTACGATGGTACAAGCGTCGCTGATAATGGTGGGAATATTAGCGTTTGGACGGTTTGATATGAAACAAAAGGAACGAGACTTACATGGCATCATTACCAGAGGCAGCAACGATTGGGAGGCCAGCTTGCACAGCAGCTGTCACGGCTAGAAAAGGCAGACTGTGTTACCCCGGTCCTTTTTTTTTTTTTTGACGACTTACCCTTATCCAAAGCATCGGAAGCACGGTTTGAAGCAGAAATGCCAAGCGACATGTTGATCACTGCACGATCTTTGTGCTTCTTAGCATCCTTGGTAGCCCATTGGATACCTGCAAGGAGCATGGATACGGTACCGACACCGGCTTCATTCAGTACCTGGACCGAAATAAGATTGGCTTTTTTTGCCACGCCGTACTTCTTTCCCGCAATAATTCCGGAAACATGAGTACCATGGCCCCCGCCAGATGGATCCGCGTCACTGGTTGCCGAAAAGCCGATAGTAGCACGACCTTCAAGATCTTCATGTTGAACATTGATGCCATCGTCAATAACATAAACGTAGACACCTTGTCTATAAAAAAGAAGTACGGTTTAACAGCTGATAGCCAGTTAAACTTTGTTTTTACCCGGCGCCAGCATTGTAAATGTAAGGCTGTTTGTAGTCGCGCTTGTGTTCAGAAATGCGCACGAGATTCCAGGGAGCGTTGCTTTGCTTACTGTCTTTAGCATCCTTGCTGTAAGTAGTGACAGTATGCTTTGTCGTAGGTTTTGTTTTCTTGGATCCAGATTTTTTTGTTGATGCCTTCTTTGCCTTGGATGCAACTTTCTTCTTCGATGCAGCCTTTTTCTTGGATGCATAGGAAGTCGCCGCATCTTGTTTATAGCGTGGACAGTTTTCGTCATGTTCCAACTGGTTCAGATTTGTGATCTTTTTTTGCTTCTTTGGTTTGATATTTCCATTCTCAGGCTCTGCGCTACTCGAATTATGAAGACGGACGGGTCGCTAATTATAAATAAGCACGTGTTGCAGATCCAAATTCATGTTAGCTTACAATATAATAGCGTCGTTCCATATTGACGGAGTGACCAAAATCGTACTGGATCTTGTCGTCGGGATAAATGGATGCAACTTCGTCGAAGAGTCCCACCAAGTGCTTAACAAGCGAGTGATTTTCGATCTCGACGCTAAGAGCCTTGAAGGTACCACCAATATTGTACGTGTCCAACACGTCAACGTGATTGTGCTTCTTAAGATTGCAACGCTTCACGTGTTTTCCGGAGTGAATTTTCGATGCATCGGTGGCATCATCCAAAAGGCTTTCAATAAACTCATCAGTACGATCAATAAGTCGAGGAATAACTGCAAGCAGAAGTCGTTAGTCAATGTATGGAAACTATCAGTATCGAGGAACATACAGTCTTTGATACAAGCGGTACGTTTCAATCGGATAATGTATTTGTTGTCGACATTGAACGTAGCCAAGACGTTGGCTACGAACAGAAAACAAAGTAAAAAGGTCGGTTTAAGGATCATCATCTGTCTGCGTTCAGAGAATGGAACGGGGAAACAGAAGAATTGCCGGAAAGGAAGGAATGGGTTGAAAGTTAAAGAGTATGAGAAAGAGATACAGTGATCCAAAGTAAAACCCTGACACCAGTATTTAACAGTGGCATTTTTGTTTTGCGTTGCACGAAAATGCAGTTGATGGAAGACAAAGAACAACTATTGCAAGTAATGGATACACAACATCTTGACATAGTTCTAAGTAGAACGATAGATAATGATAACAAACTAAAATCCCATTTGAGCAAGAAAATACTACTTGGTATCTGTTAATGACTATGGTTCTATTCGGCAGTGCTGTGACGGGATCGATAGGACGTCAATGATCGATGTTGTACAGACCTTCTTCAGACTCCACCTGAGGTAACCAACAAATCAGGCTACCTGCTGAATATCAAGTGTGACAGACTCTATGAAAAAAAGAAAGTTTAGGGGATCACCACGAGAAAAAACTTTGCCCACGCTTTAACAATAATAATAATAATGATACCACTTTCTCCGCCATAGATAACAACAGTTAAGCTTACATTTTCTATTATGGCATATTAAAACATGATTCCTTTACTGACAAATCCGACTGCCGGTGAATACAAAGGGAAAATTCGGATGCAAATATTTCACTAGCAGAAAGCTCCGGCCGAAGACAATATACAATGAACGCGTCGGACAAGCGGAGATACTAAATAGTGAATGGGAATGCAAAGATCCGAACGCCCTTCCCTGAAAGTTACGTTGCTTCGGCATGAGAACTGACGTCGTACCTGTTTTTAGACGATTTATTACGCCACTCTAAATAAACTTTGCATTCGTGAAGACCTAAGATTATGCTGAACATGCATCAGCTAAACCGTAAAATACCACTTATATGAATTTGTTTCTAGATGTAAAGGTATTCTACTCGGGCTGCATAAAATGAAGTACATACACAAAGCTTACATGAAAAATCAAAAGCATGCTGACAAAGCATATGCTACATGTTTAGGATCATGTTGCACTAAATACGCATGCTTTTTTCCAGGAGCAATGTTGCCAGAAATTTTACAACACAGAAACGCCAGAGCATAGCGACATGAAATTCCCAATAATAATACTGTAAAGGACGCCAGCTAGCGCACGACTTTCCCTTTTCCTACTAGTTATAAGTTCGCGAGAAGTAGCCAGCTTTTTATGAAGATGAGCGGGCCAGTGTTGTTAGTGAGAGACTGTGCACTCTTAGAATGGCAAGCTCCTCGCACTGTAGTTGGCCAATATGCCTCTAGAAAGAATGGGACCGTGTGTTAGATACTGAATATCATCCTATGAAGATGAGGGTAGATATAATGATACAAACGCTCGCATGAGAGAGCCCTTCGTGTGTCTCCACTGCCGCAAAATAGTAAGACTATCCACGCTTTAACAACATAAGAAGAATCTAACAGTGTCTTTGAGAAATATAAAGAAATTGCCGCGTGTCCTTAATGAGTATCATACTGATGTCATTTTAGTGTACATCGATGAGAATCCTGAGGCTAAATTGGAACAAGCAATGGAGCAGCTATTTCAGAGAGTCTACGGATCCAAGACCTCCAAAAATGTTGTTTACCGATCTGTAGGGGCAACGCACATGATAAATCATTAAACCTACCTTATTTTGCGTTCACACACAAGACTGAGTATGGCATTGAAGCCTATCCTTTATTCTCATTTTGACTTTTACAGACCATTTTATGTATCTAGGAAGCTTTGATCACGTTGATTGTAACTGCGACTATACTATCGCAAGGTACAACCATCACTCAAGATGACCAAGCCATCCAGGTTTCTCTTTCGCTTCCAGGTTTCTCTTTCGCTTCCAGGTTTCTCTTTCGCCGATCCTAGTAATCGCCTGATCTTTCCACCGATACCACTGATGCCACCAATCAAATGCCTCGCATATGCCGACGACGTGCTGATCTTTCTTAACCAACTTCAGGAACCGGAACCTTTAATGATGACCCTCGACGAATACAGCCGCGCGTCTAACGCGAATCTCAACCGCTCCAAAACCGTTGCAGTTGCACTCAGTGGACAGCCCTCCGCGGAATGGCAACACACGCTCTCCCAGTCCTATATTTCTTGTTGGCACATCGCCGTTCTACAACCGCTGCAATTTATTTGGCTTTCCGCTCACCAGTTCGACAGCACAGATGCATTCGTACTTGGAGACTTTAGTGTCCAAAACTCAAGCACACATCTCTCTACTGCAGTCGAGATCACCCAGTATTCGCCGCAAGGCATTGGTTGCTAACACATTGTTGCTCAGTCGACTTTGGTACTCCATCCGCATTCTACCGGCTCCGTTAACGTTTTTACACAAGATTCGATTACTTATTGGCAATTTCCTACATGGTCGCTCTTTTCCCCGAGTGAGCTTTGACACTTGCACTCGTCCCCGCGATCAAGTCAGCCTGGGGACATTGGATTTAGTGCGACACCATAATGTCCTCCAGCTACGCTGGATTTTACCTCTCCTGGGTTTTGGGCCGCCGGATACGACGCCGATTTTAGCCCAGGATTATTTTTACTATTGCTTGGTACTTTATGCACAATGTCCTTCACCAACTCTTCTGGCCCTTGGACATTTTCGAACGCTCATCCGGGCTATTGACGCCGTCCGCTTCAAGTTAACTGGCCTGCAGTTGGGTACTACATAGCCCAAGAATCCCTTCTGGCTCAGATCTGCACCTACACAAAAACTGGCTCCCCGCACCTAAGCACAGACTGGAGGAAATTGTTGACCAAAGAGGCCTATATATACGATCCTTATTTAGGCCACTTATGTACCCGATTTCTTCTGGAACGCCGTCGTCAGTGTAATAAGGTGATCGCTTTTTTCCGAGAGATTTGTCCGGAAGGCTCTTGGCAGTTGAGGCCCGAGTTCGCCAGGCTACGAACAAACGACCTAGAAACGACCACTCCACCGGAAGACATGGTGCAGCTGGACTTTTAAGACGATTATTCATCTCACTCTGGAATCGGGTCTTTCGCTGACCGCTCTTTCCCGTCGGGAGTTCCGCCTGGTACAACCCCCACCTTCTGCCCGCCCAGCAGAAGCTACCTACCCAATTACAGCAAAGTCTTGGAAAGTTTTCTGGAACGCACCTCTTCCCACCAAAGCCCACACAATTTCATGGCGAGCTTACCATAATAGCCTCCCGAACCACCAAGTGCAGCGGTAGATTCATATCACTTGAATATAATTACAAGTTCGGCGAGTCATTATCCTCGAAACTGTTATCTTAATACATCACTTAGCACGGTATAACGAGACATGGAAAAATACGGGTTTGAGCTATTACTGCTGCCGGTATTAGGGCATTCGTAAATAACGGTGACAACCACAAACACAAAGCCAACCATATCATGAACTGTCAAGATAATCAACACATTTGCACCAACTTATAAAATGTGGTTTAGGCCTCAGTGATAGCAACTATCTGAATAAAAGGACATGGTTTTTCTCTTCTAACTTTTTTCGCTCTGTTTCTCTTTAACGTCCCTCTCTCTCTCTGCTCTTCTTGCCAGCAAGTGTAACATGTCAGACCAATAAAGTATATTCTGTTCATTCACATATCTTTTCTTACATTGTGCAACAGAGCCTACCAGACATTGTAACACTTCAAGTTATCTGCGATACCTAAAAGGAAGAGTTACCCTCGATGAATCCAAGAACTTCTTCATTCATCTACACTAAAATGGTGTGAGGTGGCGTTAGCTTTTGGGTCTTCATTCTGGAATAAGTGGACATTTATACAAGTATATCAGAGATAGCGACTATGAGATTTTGCGTTTCGCTCGGAATAAGGCGTGTGCGAGTGAATTTCTCACGAATTAACTGGCGTATATTTGTAGCGACCGTCGCCACTGACATATGGTACAGTACCCAACATTCGGGATGCACGTTTGAGGCTGTAAAACTATTCGGCAGCATACCAGCTCATATTTGGTACCAGCTGATGCTTTTTTCAGAGATAGCTACGTATGTTCAGCAAGCTATACAGATAAGCTTATTGGAAGAGAGTGAAACCAAGTAACTGTACAATGAGGTCTTGTAATAGATATGCAATACCCAATTTGTCAGCATGTAAAACCTATTTTGGGACAACGAAAATCCGCTTTTTGGTAAAAATACGACTTCAATTCTTGCCTGTGCGCGACATCGCTTCGAGAAAATGCATATGGTATATATGTGGTAATCCGTGACAGGTGCAAAACTTAACTACGAATACCAGAAACAAGATCCTTGTGGCCATTGTTAAATTAGTCACACAGACTAGACCTAAATAGTAGTAGTGAGTTTCGCATGTTTATTGCACAACGCACACGCGTTCGGTCAAAATGATTTTTTCCCCTTCTTGGTAAGTATTGCGCTAGCTGGGTATATGAGCCATTTATCTATTCTGTGATAGTAACAGATAGAATGTCGATGCTTTTAGAAACATTTCCTATTCAGTCGAAGCTCAATACACCTTGAGAAGCAAAGCGCTTGGTACTTTTAAGAGTTCACTGAAAAAGGCTATTGACAAAACTGTTGGTTTGTAAAACCGTAGTCTCATTGACACAAGTTCTATTACAAGGAAAATTACACCGTGTTCCCTTTCCCTTAGACTATTGTTACATTGGTAACCGTTGCAGAAGGGTAGGTATTCGCCGCAAACTCCGCCACCTTGTGTCATGCAGTAGGGACTCCCTTATCAAGTTACATGTTTTCATTAGGATTGAATAGCATGTATCGGACAGCAAACATATCGATATATGAAAAATCACGGGAAAAGTCAGAATCACGCAGAAGTTCTCGATAAAAATTTTTACCTGAAGGTTTTAGCATATACACCACCGTGGGGAATATTTTGCAGGATCGCTGCAATATATTAGAGGAAATGCCAAGGCTCAATAACTGTCTTACCCAGTTATCCTAGTGCCATCACACAAAGCCATATGTGAGGAAATGTTGTCAGCGTATGAAAATGAACTGCGACCCAAATAGTACTTACATCTCCCGGAGGATCTACGGCGCTTTTGTAAACATTACAATAACATGTTGTGGGTGACCAGAATTGTCAACCAATAGAAGATTCAAAAGCTCAGTGCCATATGCAATTTTACGAAGTTACTTATGAGAGATGGCAAATGAAAGAGGGGGAGAGAACTAGATGACTTTGGCTGGCCCACGCCATAGATGCCCCAACCATAAAATGGTATCAGTCGATATATTTTGAGGTAAAACTACTTACCCTTGGTTTTCGGCAGAGACACCTTGAGGTAGTAGACCTTCAAGAATCTATGATATGGTAAGCGTTGGCACACATAGTCGAATAAACCAAACCATCCACCCATGAAAGGTTGCACCAATAGCTTCGACAAATGGAGAGGTGAAACATTACTATTTAGATGCAATATATTCAGAAATGAGCAAAAAGAAAAAAGTTGTATACTTATGCTTCCGATATCAAACTTGATGTGAAGAACACCATGTCGACGATTCAGCTCAGCGTCCGATTTGCTCTCCTGACGGAAGGACTCTGGGAAGGCTTTAATACAAGGTATGCTTTGCAATAAATAAATGTACTATTGACACTCCGAAGAATAAAGGAAGAAATAAATGTGTACCATCAAACATGATGGGATAAAACGCCATTCTATTATACGTCTCTGGAATCAACTTATCAATACTGCTAACCGTGAGAACCATGAGATATAAAAATATTGAAATAGGTGAGACTGTATATATTGGTTTCTTTGCTCAATAAAACGAATAAATCTTTTAGATTCGAATGGCTGCTGGTTTAAACAAACCCGGTGCTCATGATGAACTCTGAATAAAATGTTGAATACGACAATGACAACATGATATACCAAAAACCTCTCTATTTGCATCAATAATGCTTAACGATGTTTACTAAAATAATACAACACAAGCAAAAAGGATACTTGATGCAAACAAGGGTAATTCTAGATAATTCGTTCTACACACAAGCAGATGTAAATGGCTTGAGTCTGTTGAATTTTTTCGGTTATAAAAACACAGCTAAACAATTTGCATCCGTGAAAATTCATAAACTGATGATGCTTATGTATCGGACAGCACTTTCACGTGCGTTGAAACTATAATACTGAATGCCACATAGCACTGATCGACCATTCTAATGAACTATGAAATGCCTTCGGCTGTATAGCTGATTTGCTTCTTCGGATAATTGCCTCTACTTTACTCTTATCCTCGGGATTTCACAAAGAGTGTACAGCTTCACGTAGTGGTAACTTCTGCTAAGCCTCACAGTTTGCACAACACTTCGTACTGGAAGTAGTTATACAAATCTACTGTTTATAGAATTTGTTTTTACCCTACTTTAAGATAAATTGTGCGTGCAAGAAAGGGTCAAGTTCGTGTTTAATGCTTTCAATGCAAAACCGAGTTGAAGCCAACGCAGAAATGATATGCATCGTCACGCAAAACGCTTTAGCCAACCACGTGGAAGAGATTAGTGATTGCTGCATACAAATGTTCAAACTTACGACTTTATTGGGACAAGGGAATTCACACACCAGCTGGCATAGTACCAAGTCGTCATATTGGACCTTGAAGTTCACACAGGATCATCATTCAAACAAGAGAACGTATGTATTTTTATCATACTGACGTTTGGTTACTGGTAAAGTCAGAGGCGGTCTCGAGTTGGTACACAGAAGAAGAAATGCCACTGGAGTAATTCATACGGGCGTGGATAGGGAGAGGAACGGAAAAACGGCATTAAAACTTTTGTGGCAGGAGGAATGAATCAACATAGGTTGGCTGAGGCTTAGAAGGTGATTGCGCTCTACATTCGGCAGTGGGGGTTAGTGCTCCAAACAATTGGAAAACCCAGTAAATAGTTCGATATCAGTTGATAACACGATAAGTGAATAAGTACTTGTGTGACAAGTTTGATAAACAAGCTGCGAATATGTTCCTGTTTTTCACATATAAAACACGTAGTGAAGTTAGGAATCGGATTTATCTCGTGAAAGATATGATATACAGGGCTGCTCACATAGAAAACGTGATTAGGCACATTTCTCCAAATCATATCAAATATCAAGTAGGAGATCATGATCAATGACTCATGTACTAGAGAGGGAATAGCCACGATTGATTACAAAAATAAATTCAAGTTCTGCAACTCAAAGCGTAGAAGATGATATTCGTAAGCGTAAGCAACCGGGAATAGTCAGTTTTTATTCTGAATACATCCTTATATCTCTACTAGCTATTTCCACTAAAATGCTGATTATTGGCTCCAAGCCTTGTGGAGTAAGTAAGCAGTTTGATTAATAATCGATCGTGTGGCAGCTGAAGGGACAGGATCCAATAAAAACCCGTGTAATACTCCCAATACGCGGACTGGCACTGTATCGACACCGGCTGCCAGTAATTTTCGAGCATAATCCTCACCCTCGTCCCGTAGTACATCAGCTTCAGCCGTTACCACTAATGCTGGTGGCAAATCTTTCAGTTCATCCAATGTTGCTTTGAGTGGAGAGGCTGTAATGAGGTGACGCTTTTCAACAGGAATATATAAATCCCAGAAATGTTGCATCATTTTTCGTGTCAAGAAATATCCTTCCTGAAATTCTTTGTATGACGGTGTGTCGAAATCATCATTAGTCACAGGATAATAGAGCACCTGAAACTTGATGGCAGACAATCCTCGTTGCTTATCCAGTACTATTACCCGTTCGCTTCAGTGTCTAGTGTGTGAAAAACTACTGATAAGCACTTACAGGAGACAGCCGCAGCAAGATTGCCACCTGCCGAGTCTCCCGCAACGGCAATCTTGTTGGCAGCGATTAACAACGAAGCAGCATTGGTCTTATCCGCCAACCAGGCTAAGACACTGTAACACTGTTCGAGTGCCACAGGATACATAACCTCGGGGCTCCTCTCATAATTAACGAATACTATAGCGGCATGAGCCTCAATCGCTAGCTGGATAACATAAATCAACACATCGCACTCTTATAGAATTGGTGAATATACCTCACGCTGTATCAGAGCATGACTGTCTTTGCTTCCTTGGGCCCATCCGCCGCCATGCCTACATGAGCAGAATAAGAACTTTTATAACAATAGAGTAAAGATGCTCACAGAAACAGAATAGCTGGCAGAGTTTCTGAATCTGCACCAATGGGACGGGTAATTGTAAGGCTGACATCTCCTTGGTCTGTTTGTATCACTTTGTCAACGACAGATGCTTCACGGAGTATGGTTCCAGGAGGGGTGTACTCAAGAAATTCCCGAAATTCAGCCACTGGGAGAGTGGTAATATCAAGATTTGGATCCAAGCTAGCAATAAACTCTTTGGAAAAAGGAGTAAGGACGACGTTTGAGGACATTGGAAAGAAAAGTACGGAGGATATATGAACTAAACTAAAATGCGTTTTTAAGTATAACTGCTAAACTTAAATTCATCCGCAGCAAAAAAAAAAAAACGGCTAAACTGGAGATTGTCTACCGATATTTTCTTTCTCCACGTTAATAAGAATTTCTATGCCCGTCCTGATCCATTCAAATTATTTGATACTGTACTTCTGGTCTACAAAATAAAGTTATATCTGAGGTTTCAGTTTCGTCTTACCGACAAAGTTCGGTATCAGATTTGTATTACGCCTTTTCCAGACAGCAAGCAACAATACAACTTACATTGACACTCAAACTATAGATAAATCTTATCGGTTTGTCGTTGTATGACGTCAAAACATTAAATACATTGCTTCCCAGAAAGCGAGAATGATAATAGCTAGATTCTGTGTTTAAATTCCATTTTAAAATTTCACGAATTGCTTTTCGAAAAAGATCTCATCCCTGAGTCAGAATACTGAACTATCTCGATAATACATTCCCGTTTCCGGATTCCACACCAGCGTCCTGCGCAGTAAATATACTTCGTGCGTATGGCATATCGAAAACAAAAAGAAACTACCAAACATGCTCAAGGTTACTTCGAAAAGGACGGTGAAGATTATGATGATAAAGACGAAGTAAACAAAGTATGTAAGCGTGTTGACGGAGAAAACCCGAACAGCGTTCCTATTACTGGATGTGTCGGTCAAGTATCGATTTCACTGCCACCGCTATCAACTTTACTGCCGCCGCTATCAATTTTACTGCCGCCGCCACCAATTTCACTACCGCCGAACTTAAATGACTGCCGCAGCAACTGACAAGATCACATGCCAAGTCATTCAAACACAAAATGTCCGCACACAGTTCATAGTACCTTAGCCATATTTTGTATTCACCGATTTTTGTATAAATACCCCCACTATTTTTCAAAACGAATAAAATATTAGGTTACTACTGAGGTTAAACAACAAAACCAAAGTTCTCTGCTTTCTATTTTTCAAGCGCAAAAGCCAAGGTTCTCCAAGAATATCAAGACCACAATCGTCTCCTTGCACCTCCGTTGGTTATCCTCAAGAAACCATCGATAACATCTTTATCTTTTTATTTTATTCATTAACACACGCAGCAAAGACTCTGTCACAACCGATTTTATTTTGATTCAACGATTAATTTTTTTTTTTTACTTTTATTCCACGGATTTACTTTATTATCCTTTGATTCCATTTAACGGTCCAACACAAGATCTCAGGTAAATCATAAACACGATCTACTAACGATCATATTTTCTTTTTCTTAGAACCTATCAGGAGTCTATACAAACACCCGTTATATTCGGTGTTAAAGAAGCCTTTTTCTTTTCTTTCTATCTTTATCTTTCAACCGAGAGATATCCATCTAGTCTTGGTGTTGACTCAAAACCTCACCCGGTGCTCACTAAAACCAAAACCTACCGTTATTATAAACCGCTACCTACATCTTGGTGCATTTTATTATCGAAAACCGCTTTACACTCACAACTTGGTACACGGCCATAAAAACCGTACCTTACAACGTATGTGTTGATATTATGCATGTGACGTATGGTCTGATCGCCTTTATACTGTGAGCAGGGAAGATCTACATTGTACAGAAAATACGATTGATCCATAAGCCCTTATATGGAGCTATAGTGAAGATACGTTTATAATGGTGCATGACCAACATATTAGTTATACGACAGTAACTAGTAATTTATCTGTATCGGCTGAGAGTGTTATATAAAACAAAAACAGGAAACAAGAGAGTAAGCGAGACTCTGAATGATGTTGTTTATTGATCTTTTCTTTGTGCTATTTAAATGTTTTCATAGTGCTTGCGAGTAATGGCGGAATAGAGGAGTTTGTAGAGGAGTTTGTAGATAACTTTAGATGATCTTTTACTAGATCGGTATTCTCACGTTCATCCTGATTAATTGTTATTCTGTGTCCGCTTATGATCTCAGCAACAGATGGAAGGAATTGAGACGCGTCTAGAATCCATATCTAATAAAGTAATCACCGCTAGTACCTTTAGTCGTGTTTAGACTTGTTGTTCTAATTACTGTATAGCAATGTAAACATGTCGGATATGACAGAGAGAGTTCATTTTGGCAGTCCGGCAGCTGCATTAAACTGATGGCGACGGTAGTAAAATGGATAGCAGCAGTAGTAAAATAAATAGTAACGGTATTGATCTTTCGTATGGCAATAATCGCTTCTTTCTTTCACTATGGGAAGAGTGGTTGGCCTTTCCTTTATAGCTTTCTTTTACACCCTTCGTTCTTTTTCTGCAATCCCCTGTTTTATTCCCCTTCTTGATAATATATATATATATAAATGATTCTCGAAAATAAAAATGAAAAGAAAAAAATGGGCAGTAGCGCCAACAGGTGGCTAAAATGGAAGGAGAGATGAACGCTGACTGCTATCGAAGGTCTGACGTCTCGGCAGGTCCGGAGGTTCGGATCGGCCACCCCGATCCCTACCAATCGGATAAGGCTTTAGCCGATCTTTTTTCAGTCGTAATTCAGTCGTCAACAGCCGTTTTCAGTCGTTCTCACTAAAACATGACATGTCAGACATTATCTTGAGCACGTGACATAAGCATGGAGCTCGCTTAGCTCAGTTGGTTAGAGCGTGGTGCTAATAACGCCAAGGTCACAGGTTCGACCCCTGTAGTGAGCATTCTTTTTACATCCATTTTATAAACCTCAGTTTGTCGTGTCGTCCCAAAAACCAGTTCAACCCGATTTAGCAAGTGACACGTCCGCCAGTGGCACAACGGCATGAATACACTTTTGGTATATTCGGCCGTTATCCTCTTTTATCACTTCGCAACTCGCCTTTGTATCTTTACCATTTTCGATCCCTATCCGTTATCCCCTTTAGCATGAATATCCGAATATCTTTTAGTATAAATATCACAGTAGTGTAAAGCGAAATAAGATCATCATTCGTTTGTCTTATTCTTTTGTCTTTTACTCGTCACACTATTCAAGTCGTCTTCCGTGGCCATTGATTGGATCAGCCAAGAAGAAGCACGACAGTCGTGTTGTCGTGCCCATGTCGTAAACGTAGTAGGCCTGGATCTGAGCTGTCTTCTTGAAAAATACTTTTGTAGTCAAGCTCACAGAGTATCACAGGGAGACACAATAAAAAATGGAAGTAGAGAATAAACGATTGATGTCTTTATTTTCTTCTAAGTTTCTAGACTATTTATAATTTTCTGAGGTCAATGTTACCAACGTTTTCACTTAGTCGATCGCGTTTGATCGGAGCAGTCGCGTAAGGATCGTGTGGACGTTGTCGCGTAAAAATAGACGCGACAGTCTTGACGCGTCCACATTCTCGCGATTGTTTTTGCTCCGATCGAGAAGAAGTTGCTGGTATTAAAAAAATACTGATTTGCGTATCGACGTTGTGATTGGTTGGTGATTGACAAGCGCGACACCCACAATCAAGTCGGACTTAGATTGGGACTATCCTTTTGCCGAAATCCTTCCAGGAAGTTCTCGAAGGTGCTGTCGTGCGGGTGATATGGGTTCCTGATCTGGGTTATCTTCCTGGAAACGGTCAAACCCACTGGGGATCAAGGATAACAGAAAATATAGGGTAAACGTAAGATGATTTATTTTGTATGCGATCGTATGGATATTTATATATTTTCTAAGACTAATTGTAACAATACTCCTTCGGACGAGTATTCATAAAAGTATATGAGAAGATATGATGTAAGTTTGCTGAGCAACGGTTCTTGGTGATGTTAACGAATCTGGATGATCACCGAGATGACAAGGAGCTTACTGTTTTGGGACCTGGCCCGATTATAAAAGTTTGTGCGACTACGCCTCTTGCGTGTACGACAGTGCGATTAGTTTCCAAGAAGTTCGAAGACACTTCTCG
Source organism: Saksenaea oblongispora B3353 (assembly GCA_000697495.1). Lineage (NCBI taxonomy): Eukaryota > Fungi > Mucoromycota > Mucoromycetes > Mucorales > Saksenaeaceae > Saksenaea > Saksenaea oblongispora. The sequence goes on along the minus strand of JNEV01000891.1, from coordinate 4,921 downwards.
CACCTTCCATATCATAGAATAGTTTAGAAAACATCATAAATATAAATATCTCGCATAGTTATCAAAATAAAGATCATCCGTTTCTTTTATTTTACTTTACTTTGTCTACGCTATTCAAGTTAACTTCCGTGGCCATTGATCTGATCAGCCAAAAAGAAGTACGACAGTGTCGTGACCGTAGGACGGCCAGAAGGGATCGGCGAAGCCGTCGTTCATCAGGTCTTACTCTTCACTACGATCAACGATACTTCTTAATCAGATGGGTCAATGATTCACCAAGTCAAAAGACAAAGCTTTATTCAAAGGCTCTCTGCGCCTTTTTATAAAGGTCAACAGAGGCCGACGTCACAACGAACCAATCAGATAGCAAAACACAAAAACATGATACGACAACACAATGCGTATTTTATGAGATTCTATGGAATGGAAGTTGCGAGAAGTATCCGTATACTTCTTAAAAACTGATCGAAACTTCGAGGACTTCCTGGAAGCTTTTCTGTAGAACAATTTTGCGACTTCAGGTCCGACATAAAGGAAGACTTTTGCCGAGCCTTTTTATTGTGGATGCCGCATCAATCCTAGAACTGAAATAGAAGATTACCAGAGAATGATAAATGTGAATACGAATAAGATAGAAAGATGTAAAAATGTTGTATTGTTGCAAATATGCTCTTTTTTATACTCTATTCTATGTCTATTTTATTATTGGCTTCGATAGTGTAAATGTTCTTGAGGATGTCTATTGTTTGGAGGAAGACCTAAGAACAAAGGTTTTACCGTCCTGGGTTTTTGAATAAACAAATTAGTAGATGCCAAAAGCAGTGAGTAAGTACTATTATGCGACATGATCGACTTATTTTGATGACAAGAGCCTATATATACATATAAAAATGCTGAAAAATAATTGCGAATATATTATTTTCGTACGGTTCCTCTACTATCTTCCAAAAGGAACTTGTAATCCAGACTCAATGGAGAGGTGCCATAGTTGCGACTCATCCGATGCAGCCTACAGTATTGAGAAACATTCCGATGTAAAGGTTAGTGGCGTAGTGTTAGGCGAAAAAGTCTTGCAGATCTTCCTGACGAGCGTTACAGACCCACGTCGTAATTGTGATCGACTAAAAAGTCAGATCAATATATAAGGTATAGGACAAATCGATACTTCAAAATGTATACATGAAGCGGCTCAGATTAGGCACAACAAGTTCATGGCAGGGCTTGATGAATCGATTAGCATATACTGATGATGAAGACAACGCTCTAACGGCCTCGAAAGTTGACGCTTTCTGGGTGTCTATTGGTGGAGTTATTATACATTTATAAAGGTATGCTATACGCATGCTACGTATATTTAAGATACAATGATAGGATGTGTAGTTAATGCCAGTGGAGAGATGAATGCTTACCAAAGAAGGCAGAGGTAAAAATATTTCGGTAATGAACGTCTAGCTGTACACCTCTTTCACCAAGTCATATTCACTCGAAGAAAATGTAGCGGATGACAATGATAAATAAGAAATCAATATAAAAATGGAAATGTTGATTGCGTGATTGGGATATTGAAATGTTAAGTAGACGGATTAAATCCTTTGAAACTAAAAAAAAGAACTTCTTATTATGTTAAATATCCCTAAAGTATTTCTATGAGATTTCTGTGTTGTGTTGTTACTGATGTGTTATACCTTAGTGCATCCATTGTTAATTCTATGCATATCATATAGTTTGACTGTCAGTATACTGAGTCTAGGGAAAATTACATTGTAAAGAAAATACAGTAATCCATAATCTCGTTTATGAAGCTACAGTGAAGATCTGTTTGTGACGGTGTATGGCAACATATTAGCTATACGACAGTGATAACTAAGAGAGAAAAAGCATCGAAATAGAAGCACTGTAATAAGATACAATGCAGGAGAACTACATTGAAGTACCTACTTCCGCTTGTCATATTCAAAGTGCATTATATTGTAACACTGTCAAATGTCACTAACTAGCTGTAGTAACGACAATGACCCTACAACTGATAATACATAAACATCCATCAGCTACAACTATAATCAACTAATGAATATCACATCAACATTCTTGTTTCGCCTACATTCTTATTTGTCTATTTTTCTCTAAGGTAATCTTGTGCACTATGACACGTTCGAAGCCAACATCACTCTATTGTTGTCTTGCTGATCCAAGTCTATTATAAACAAAGCCAAAAGGACACGATTGGAAGACAATTTTTTATTTCACTTGACGCTACATGATTATTCATATCAGATAGTAGTTCGCTAACAATATGAATGAGACAAAATGAAGATACATGAAAAAGGAAACAGACGAGATAATAGAAGTGACAATGACCGAGTCGCCTAAGGTATTTTTAATTCATTGTATCATTTGTAATGGCATAAAGTACTGTAGCATGCTCCTCTCACCTCTCCTAAAGCGACCTCTTCTTTGATAGGACCCTCAATATCTCTGTTGGTAGTGTAATCTGCTATCTTCCCAGAGAGAATATTCTCAGGAGTTGACATTAATGATCCTAGTGACTCTAATTCATAGCGAATCAACATCCTTCAAGAACGATTGCGTGCTTTGATATATGTATTTTGAAAACTCAGAACAAAGAACTCCGAAAAAATCATGACTTTTTACTTTGGTCCCTCTCAATAACACTAAGAACGATAGGCAAGAAATCCAGCATCCACTGTGGGAAATTTTGCGTCGGAATAGTCTGCAATCAGACGCCCGGACGTCTTGATCGTCGGAATAGTCTTCAATCGTCGGATAGTTCGTCGAATTTAATTATCCACGAGACGAACAAGACGAGTCAGCGTCGGAATCGTCTGACATAAAGAAAAAAATTTTTTTCACAAGTTAAAATTCTGTTTGGCACAAATGTCAGATTTCATCGAGGATACTTGTTATACTATTCCAATGACAATAAAATCTTCATATATATCTAAGATCACCTAGGTTAACTTCACCAGGGATGAAGTCAGGATAAATATAATAGTATCTATTACGGTTGAGGGAAGTCTTAGTAGACTTTAACCCTCGGCAGTGGCTCTTGACGTTGGAGTACCGCAGTAAGGACAATCATATTGATTGTTAGAAAATAGCGTGCAATTATTTTTGAAGACATGATACTCTTTCGGTACCACTGGAAATATCTTTAAAAGCTGTTTTTCTACTAACCACAGGGGAAAAAATGGCTCTTTCACTAATTCATACAAAGTGAAATGAGAGTAAGTTGTTATGCTGCTTACTGTTATCAAGATCCTTCATTAGAGTGTTAAGAAAATTCACAAGTGTTGCATAGGTTGATTTTGAGACACCACCTTCTTGCATGATCTGATACAAGTCAATGTTTTTCTTCATTTCTTTGTCAGAAGACGCAAGCTCTGGGATTTGGAATTCAAAAGGATGTAGGCCTTCATCCAGCTCATCTGAAAGTATAGGTACGGTACGTTCTCTCTCATTTTCAGCGTTCCCAACTTCACTGGCCATGTCTGAATCATCAATGAAGTCGGGAATGTATCCATCTGTTTCTTCGTCTGTATCTTGCTGGCTTGCCTCAGTCACTTGTGGTTGAAACCATTCATATTCCCAATCATCACTGATATCGATATCCATATTAGTGGTGCTTCCTTGCATATCGCTATTCCGTCCAGATTAAGACGTCGGTCTGTCTTCTGACGATGCTTCAGGACGATTTAGCTTGTTCACGTCTTCAAGAAAGCATTGTTCCAAATGGCTGTCATACAAATCAGCCTTCGAGTAGAGTTTGCAAAAATCGCAAAAACGCGTATTTCTTGAGAACACTGTATGGTGCATGTTAGAGATATATACTTCAGTAAGTAGAGGCAGAGAATGTAACGAGAGAGACCCTTGTAATTTGGCTAATTATATATTGTTTCAGATTCCTGTGCGCGTTTAAAGTTTGTCATATGGAGTGTTGCAGTTTGATTATAATATCACTAGCGACGAGAACTGTAAAAGGGATGTATAAAGATACAAGAAAAATTAACACCAGTTACTGTAATACGTTGCGTGGATAGTTAATAATAACGCTGTGATATGGAAAGCTAGACATATACAAAAGATAAAGCTCTGTCGCTCCGTCAAATGGTTTGTTACACAGTGACCTCAAGCGTTTTAGTCTCATTTTTACCCGCCTCTCCCTTTTCTTCCTTTTTTCTTCTTTATACTTATGAATAATTCATTAGACTACGATTTAAATTATCGTATAGAAAGGCTTGAAACTATCTGCCATGACTTGAAGAAAGATATCAAGGAAATACTCCGATTAATGGGTGCAAGTGTGACTTATGACAGGGATGAAGCTATCTTGCCCACTTCAACGGTGCGAACTATAAAGCAACTTTCTGAGATGGACATTCTTGGAAGAAAACGTGCGCTGAAGATCACAAAAACAATTATCAGGAGGCATGTCATCAATCCCAAAGGAGAGCTCTCCGATGCCGTCGTGGATGCGATAGAAACATCGCTGAAAAACCTATGTGTACTGGTGACGAACAAGCTGGTCCACGACCTTGAGCACAAGCTGCAGCGATCCAACGTGTTCTGGAAGGACATTACATCGTGGTACAGAGAAGAAGCCATTGATATTCTCGAGAGGATGGCTCTCACAAAATACAAAGTGCCACTGAACCAGTGTGAATCGCACTGGGCTTCACAGTTCATGTTGCGAAAGCACTGGAATAATCGCGGTGCCCACAAGTGCCGCGATACAGGAGCCATGGGCAACAGTAGCCTCACAAGAGATTCTATGGAGGATGGTAGCTCCTCAAGGTATGCAGAATTGACATAACTAGTAATTGCTCTTATATTCTTCCAATGTTAGGTCCATATTACCATCGCCAGTTGTAGAAGAGGTACCCGAGACGTCATCTGCCTCGAA
>JNEV01000888.1:0-31891 GCA_000697495.1 Saksenaea oblongispora B3353 | reverse complement strand
ATTTTCCCTTAGCGCGAACTTGATGTCTTCATGGACGCAAAATTTATTTAGGATAGCGTAAATTAGCAGCCAATAAACAGTAAAGGATCCGCGAAAATTTAGAGCGTTAGTGAGCATTAACATGTTTACAGGAAATGTTGTCGTCACTAAAAGTGGTGCACCATTTTTGGTATCAACAGCAAGAGAGTGACGGTTGGGCGATGATAAATGGACAGAAGGTAGAACTTTATGCATGTCATAGGTTTCAAGAGTCTAAACTTATGACGCAAAGTCATTTGTGCCTTTGTAGAAACTTGCAAGAAAGAAGGCAAGCCCATAACAATGGCGGCCTTCCTGGAGGAAAACATGGAATTCGTCTCGAAACATTGTATTGGCGAAGACATCACGGCCACCCTACCTAAGCGTTTTCGGAGAGCTACTTCTGATCTTGGTGTTGCAGTTGTACGTAGCCTCTGTTTCACTTACTCTTTTTTCGTTTTCTAGGTACTAATGTGTCAATATTTGCTAGGGAAAATCCAATGTTGACTGGGGAAATGTTGCGTTGACCATACTGAGTCGTAAGCGTTGTGCCAAGCCAGTTTCAAGCTTTTCATCCTCCTTGTATTCTTCAGTTGGAACTGATACAGGCACTGCAACGCCCACTGACACATCGGAATGGTCCACCTCCACAAGCTAAGGGAGCAGTATCAGGAAATTGACCGTTGCTGATCTTGAGGAAGTTAAGAAGACTTTTTCAACAGTTGATGAAAGCAATACGTGGTTGCTGAAAAGTGGGCGATATGTTGAGACGGTAATTAGAGAGTATGCAGAAATCAGCATGATCGAAAAGTAAGTAGGACACCTCGACCAACTTGAAATGTTGTAGTCTAATATGACAAATTCTAGTCCCAGCCATTCTCTGATTTTTGACCCCAATGATCGCGTCTGGGCCCGCTATTTCAATGCGGAAGAACTCGAGGAAGCAATAAGCCTTCATGCTCCAATCTTCATCCCTATGCCTGATGCTCTGGACTGTTACTTAACGTCCTATCTTAATAAGGTACGATTTACATTGTTATAGCAGAGGATATGAAGGTACTTAAGGCTTATGCTGGGTCTTAGTGTCGTGTCTGGAGATAAACAGAGGCTGTATCTTATATCGCTATCTGAATACATTTAATCTCAAATCACCGACAGTATAAATACAAACGTAATTTAGTATTAGTTCTTGGTCTAACTTTCTTACGAATAAACGACACCCCTCAGTCTCACTGTATTTCTCCAGTCCCGACACCATACTTAGCATACTCTGTCGGAGCTTCGAGAACATAATGATAGCTTCTAGTTCGATCGACAAAGTCAGGCAGATCATTACTGGGTCCAACAGACTATCAATTCGTCTCTTGACTTATACGAGTATGACTTCTTTGCTGATTTATCTGACAAATCAGAGAGCGACTTGATTCGACGTGTGTGGGGTTTCATTGAGCGGTTTTTGATGCCAGCGTGATTGATGTAAAGGGTAAATCAGACAGATGGCATCTACTACGCAAAATAGAGGAATAATAATAAGCCTCATCGCAATTTTCTATCAAAAGGCGCGTACCGATATTTGCATATTTCATTTATTAACTACTGGTAAGTAGATACATGTAAATGGTTTCTAGCCAGGCACGTTACTGCACTACTGTTATGAAAAGACCATAATCCTGGAATTTCCAAATTCTGCATGCTATATTTCAAGAATACGTTTTATATCATTAAGTTTTGTTTGTGCTTCAATACTGCCTTGAACGACAGCCTTTTTGTACCATGTACATGCTACATCATAGTCTTGGTCTACTCCTTGTCCATCTCTGTATATATCTCCGATACTGATTTGGGCGTCGACATTGTCCTGAGCAGCAGCTTTTTTGTACCATTTAAGTGCCATACTATAGCTTTGGATCATCCCGCAACCATCTTTGTAAGCATCACCAAGTTTGATTTGCGCATATACATTTCCTTGAGTAGCAGCAGTTTCATAGCATCCAGCTGCTTTGAAATTGCTTTTCAGTGTCCCTTTTCCGTACTTGTGCATGTCACCAAGTTTAGCTATTGCGTATGCATCACCTTCGGTAGCAGCTTTATCGTAGCATTTAAATGCCTCTTGGTCGTTTTGATCCACTCCTATTCCATCATTGTACATATCACCAAGTCTAATATACGCTTGGATATTGCCTTGAGAAGAAGCCTCTTTATAGCACTTCAGCGCTGTAACGTAGTTTTGGGTAACTCCGACTCCATCTCTGTACATGTCTCCGATCGGGACCTGGCCGGAACCACTGCTATGTATATCAGCCTTTTCATACCACCAAAGGGCTCCTTTGTAATCTTGATCTACACCTTTCCCTTCTTTATACATGTCTCCGATTCTATTGTGCGCCTCTGCATTATCCTGAATACAAGCCTTTCTGTACCACTTAAGTGCTTCCTCATAACATCGACCCACTCCTTTTCCATCCCTGTACATATCACCAAGTCTGATTTGGGCATCAGCATTACCCTTGGTAGCAGCTTTTTCATACCAGCTGAACGCTTCACCATACTCTTGATGCACCTCTATACCATTCCTGTAGAAGTCGCCGAGTCTGACCTGCGCGTTCACATTGTCTTCGATAGCAGCAACTTTGTACCATCTCAATGCCATAGCGTAGTCTTCATCCACTCCTTTTCCACGTACGTACATATCACCCAGTCTGGTTTTAGTATCCGTACTACCTTGAATAGCAGCTTTCTCGTACCATCTGAACGCTTCGACGTAATTTCGATTCACACCCTTTCCGTTTTCATATATCTCTCCAATTGCAATTAGGGCGTAGATGCTGTTCCGATCAGCAGCTTTTTTGTACCATTTCAGTGCTTCTCCATTATCTTGATCTACTCCTTTCCCATCAAGATACATATCACCAAGCCTAGCGTACGATTCAATGTTTCTTTGAGAAGAAGCTTTTTTATAACACTGAAAAGCCTTTCCGTAATCCTTGTTTACTCCTTTTCCATCTCTGTACATGTCTCCAAGACTAACGTTTCCATAGCCGTCATTTTGAGTGTCTGCCTTTTCATACCACCGAAGAGCTTCACCGTAATCCTGATGTACACTATTCCCGTCTCTGTACATGTCCCCGATTCTAGTTTGAGCCTCCGCATTGTTTTGAGCAGCAGCATCTCTATACCATCTTAGCGCTGCACTATGATCTTGACTCACTCCTTTTCCATCTCTGTACATATCTCCAAGCCTAATATGCGCGTCGATATTGCCTTGGACAGCGAGCTGTTTATAGTATTCAAATGCTTTCTGATAGTTTTGATCCACTTCTCTCCCATCTCTGTACATATCCGCAATTCGAACTTGGGCATCTGCATAAGCTTGAGCAGCAGCCCTTTCGTACCATTTAAATGCTTCACGGTCGCTCTGATACGTGCCCTTTCCATCTCTGTAGTTGTCACCGACCTTTGTTTGTGCGCGTGCATCACCTTTTATAGCGGCACCATGATATACTGTAAACGCTCTGACATGGCTTTGTTCTACCCCTTCTCCATCTCTGTACATGTCACCAATTTTGATTTCTGCGTACGTATCACCTAGATCAACAGCTTTTCTGAACCATTTGAGTGCCTCCTGATTGCTTTGCTTCACTCCTTTTCCATATAGGTAGCTATCACCAAGCCTGGTATGCGCTTCTATATTTCCTTGAGACAGAGCCTTTTCATAGCACTGAATAGCCTTTTTGTAGTCTTGATTTACCCCAGTTCCATCTCTGTACATGTCCCCAATTCTAACGTGGCCATAGCTGTTGTTTAGACTATCTGCTTTTTCATACCGCCGAAGAGCTTCGCCGTAGTCCTGATTCACACCTTTCCCACTTCTGTACATGTCCCCAATTCTGATGTGGACCTCTGCGTTGTCTGGAGAATCCGCATTTCTGTACCATTTAAGCGCTTCTTGATAATCTTGGCATACTCCTTTTCCATCTCTGTACATGTCTCCAAGCCTAAACTGCGCATCGATATTTCCTTGAATAGAAAGCTCTTCATAGCATTTAAATGCCTTCTGGTAGTTCTGGTCCACTTCTTTCCCATCTCTGTACATATCGGCGGCCTGAATTTGGGCATACGCACAACCGTGAGCAGCAGCTTTTTCGTACCATTCAAGCGCTTTACGGTAATTCCGAAAGACACCTTTACCGTCTCTATACATGTCACCAAGCTTTGCTTGTGCGGACGCGTAACCTTGATTCGCAGCCTTTTCGTAATATCTAGCTGCCTCCATGTCGCCTTCGTATATATCGCCAATTTTGGTTTGCGCATATGCGTCGCCGTCGGAGGCAGCCTTCTGATACCATTGTAGTGCCTCTTTGTTATTTTGATCCACTCCTTTTCCATAAAGATACATATCGCCAAGCCTAGTGTATGCTTCAATGCTGCCTTGAGAAGACGCGTTTTCATAACACTTAAACGCTTTATCGTAATCCTGGCTTACTCCTTTTCCATCTCTGTACATGTCTCCAAGACTGACGTTTCCATAGCCGTCATTTTGAGTGTCTGCCTTTTCATACCACCGAAGAGCTTCACCGTAATCCTGATGTACACTATTCCCGTCTCTGTACATGTCCCCGATTCTAGTTTGAGCCTCCGCATTGTTTTGAGCAGCAGCATCTCTATACCATCTTAGCGCTGCACTATGATCCTGACTCACTCCTTTTCCATCTCTGTACATATCTCCGAGTCTAATCTGCGCGCTAACATTTCCTTGAACAGCAAGCTGTTCGTAGCGTTCCACTGCCTTCTGGTAGGTTTGATCCACCCCTCTCCCGTCTCTGTACATATCTGCGATTTGAATTTGTGCCTCCGCATAATCCTGAGCAGCAGCCTTTTCATACCATTTAAGCGCTGTGCTGTAATTCTGAAACGTTGCCTTCCCATCTCTGTACATATTGCCAACCTTCGTTTGTGCGCATGGATTGTCTTGCATCGCAGCCTTGTTGTACCATCGAAATGCTTCATGGATATCCGCGCCAATTCCTTTGCCATCTTTGTACATATCCCCAACTTTGATCTGCGCGTCAGCATTGCCTTGAGTAGCAGACTTTTTGTACCAGTCTAATGCTTTTCGATAGTCTTGATTCCTCCCTAGTCCGTGGTAATACATGTCACCCAGGCTATATAGGGCATCTTCATCACCTTGATTTGCAGCCTTAACAAACCAGTTGATTGATTGGACATAATCTTGCTCTACAAATTGACCGTTCTTGTACATAGTTGCCAAGCGATGTTGTGCTGAAGAGTTGTTCTGATTTGCAGCCTTTTCTGTCCATTTGAATGCCTCTTCGTAATCTCGAGATACGCCGACACTGTCTCGATACATGATACCAAGGATATTCTGTGAGCTGCTATCACCTTGTTCAGCAGCAGCGCTGAACCACATCACTGCGTTGTTGTAGTCACGTTTCACACCTATATCATTGCTGTACATGCATCCAAGGTTATACTGCGCTTGGACATGGTTTTGGTGTGCTGCTCTTCTAAACCAGTAGAATGCCATGACATTATCTTGTTCTACACCGTCGCCTTGAAGGTACATTACACCCAAATTATATTGCGCATCGCTATCGCCTTGATGTGCAGCTTTTCCAAACCATTCGTATGCTGCGTCATGGTTTTTCTCGACACCTTTCCCATGATCATACATGACCCCTATGTTGAACTGGGCTTTGGCATTTCCTTTTGTTGCTGCTCTCGTGAACCACTCCAACGCCTTGGTGTAGTCTTGAATGACTCCTTTGCCTCCCTCGTACATGATCCCAAGACAATTTTCTGCATCGGCACTTACATGAGAAGCTGCCTTTTCGAACCATCCAAATGCTTTCACATAGTCCTGTTCAATACCTTCACCAGTTAGGTACATAACTCCAATACGGTGTTCTGCTGCAGAGCTTCCGTGATTCACTGCATTTTTAAACAGCTCAAGTGCCTTGGTATAGTCTTGCTTTACGCCATCACCAGACGTGTAAAGCATTCCGAGGTGATACTGCGCATCACCATTATCCTGTTGAGCCGCCTTTTCAAACCATTCGATCGCTTTGACATAATCCTGATCTGAGCCTATGCCGTCCCTATACATGCATCCAGCGGTGTTTTGAGCGGCACTTAGATGTAGGTTCGCAGCCTTCAGAATCCATTTGAATGCTTCCGAGTAGTCTCGTGCAACGTCCTTTCCATCCATGTGTAGAAGTCCAAGGCTGTACTGGGCATCAATGTTATTGCGATCAGCAGCTTCTACAAATAAGTCACAGACTTCGATGTATGCACGACTTACGCCGAAGCCTTTTGCATACATGAGCCACAACCGATGTCGGGCAAACGGATCCTCAGAAAAGGGAATTGAACGATAGCTTTGCATGGTGCTTATGCTGTGATGCTTAATATGGTTTGCCTGATCAAATACGTCTCCCTCTAGGAAGCGATTATGCAGTGCACTTTTGAACGTGCTTTCTGCTGAAATTCTTATATGATTTGGCAGCAGACAGTACGTTGGGACGAGATCCTTGAGTTGAATGATCGTGGGATTTGTTTGGATTGACTCTATCCACCTCTCAACGCTATGCTTATTAGAGTTCAATGACGTGCGATTGCTTGCATCATATAATATGGATGCATCACCACCTACAACCGTAAAACAGTTACTTCGACGACTGTCAAAAGCTTAGGTTTCTTACCAATAACTCTGTATCGAAGGCCTGCCTTAATAGCAAGTCCAATCGCAAGCTTAATGTTAGATTCTCTGCCATTTGAACTGCGTCCTGTTTTGAGAAAGTTTTGGAGAAGCTCATTCCATTCAATCATAATTTTTCCACCTATTGGATATCAGTGCACTACTCCTCATAAATGGTTTAATCCTACCTAACACTAAGCGTGAAGGATAAAAGAAACCGTATACTTGAAATAATCTATCTAGATCCTCTGATGCTTGCTTCTCGTAAGTTCGTCGTAGTATGGATCCAATACCGTGGATAAATGGCATATTTGCTTGGACATTATTGCTAAGGCATAACTATTGATTGATGTTAAAAATCTTTGTTTGTATCTATGATGTATTACTTCGTTACATGGTACAGACACCACTAGGACGCCCGTCCCATCATCTTCGTCTTGCTGTAACATACGTTTGGGAGACTCAAACATCATATGTGTTCGGAACATGGAGTCAAACAAGGTGCTAGTGTGTAGGCTGCTATCATTCACATCTACATTTTCAAGCTTTTCTGTGTAAACTCCATTCTTGGCATGGAGGTGTTTTGAGATGAAGACAGATTCTTGTTCGTGGAAACATTCATGCATATTCAATAATGGAACATTTGATATTTGGCCACCAAGTCCAATTCCTCGATTCCAGTAATCAGCAAGGGTATCATTAATAGCACGCCGAGCCGCCTTTTTCGATCGCATCACTGATGACTTGATACGGAAAATTGTATGACTATTGTCATGTTGATAATCTAAGGTTGCCGCAACTGTTGACATGGCCCCCGGTGGCAAGAATGGGTTTATAACCGACCCTATGGTACCTATATTATATAGATAGTGAAGGGGGGCTACACATAATTGCACGGATATTGAATTTCCTCTATCATCAGTGATCTCAGTTTGAAAAGCAATGCTATCTTCCTTCTGAACGTAGTCATTAACATTTCTGACATTGTGTTGGTGGGAAGGTACTGATTGTTCTGCGCAACTATGCCGAATGACTTTCCTGATAGTTTATATCGGTGAGTATTTGTTAATTTATAGGGCATCTCAGCAAAGTTTACCATTCTTGAACCAGTGATGAGGATAATTGAGTCACAGCAACAGTTGCATATTGCCCTCGAAAATTGTTAGGACTTGCCTCTCGATGCTTGCTAGATGGTGGCAATGGTAAAAGCGATAAAAAGTTGTTTATCTGTTTTCCTAGGACATATGTCGAATTTAGACTCGCTAACTGTAAACATACTACATCGCCATATTTTATAGGCGTATGGCTGCAGTGGGTGGATTTTGGTATAAAGACGATTGTAGCTGGGCTGATACGATCTTCGTACAAGTCTTTCGTCGACTTGTAAGGGTTCATGAAGCATACGATCTGTTCTGTACAGCAAATAAGATAATCGTACAGCCCATCTGCATAAGTAAGACCAATCTGCTACAATACCATCATGTTTCTTTACATGTTCCTTGCTGAGGTTACTGTCTGCATATGGAAAGTGGCACAAATACTGATTTTGGTGGCTGCTTTGTTGCTCGGATCCCGTAAGCTCCATAGGAACGTTGTAGTATACTTTGTTGTCGTACAGAAATTCATTCTCATAAACTTCTTTGATTTGAACTCTCACATATTCTTCAAGAATTTCATACAGAGGTTTCAACTCTTTCAGTTGAATAACTGCTGGCTTAGACTTGATTGTTTCTTTCCAGATTTCTGGTCCCTTGACGTAATAAAATTCGGGTTCACCACCTTAAATAATTAAAATTAAGTTGTATTCCGGTTTCCGGTCTGAGGTACCTATAATGCTGCAGTTATTGTGCTTAAAAGGCTTTGTCACACCACTGCCCTCGCTCCCGGGATGTTCCTCTTGATTTAGTACCACTCTACCGCCTTTGGAGGATATCATCATTTGCTTCTATTTATCCAGCAACTGCTTCCTACCTAACACTACTGTTGTTGAATAATAGTAGCCGTATTGATTAAATACATTCTGCAACGCATAATACTTTTCTTGGTTTGTTTTGCCTGTCAAAGCATTTTCGATTGCACCCTTGAAATCAGGGCTGGCTTTAAAATGCTCGGTAGGTAGGCGCATCTACGCAGTTGTACAAGTTGTTTATGTTTCAAGTCTACCGATTAAAATTACCTCTGCATAAGAGATGTAAAATACAGAGTATTTGCGAGGACTGATTTGTGTAGACGAATGGATACCAAAATGGGAGCCGCAGCCATGTTTGGCGGCAATATCGTAAGCAAATGTCTCTGGCGAAAAAGCATGTATGCCATCATCCAAGGACAGTTCAACGTCGAAATTCTCTGTCGCTGTCACCCTTGTACACTCATATTCCGTATATTCATTACTTTCAGTACATTTGCATATTTCTTTGGAGAGGTCATTCTTGTTATTTTTGAACTCTAATGCAGAACACTTGGCCAACTGCCCATTACAATGGACACCATGTGTGTATTGATGAGCCAGCAAGTGAACATCGATCTTGTTAAAACAAAAATGTTAGATAAACGCGGTTAAAAAAATATTACCATTCAACAGTGATGTAACGTTCTTGTTATGAAAAACTATCAGAAAAGCGAAAAAAGAGTGGTATCAATGTCGTATCAAACAACTTTATATTAAAGTTTGTGTTACCTTGTAACCAAGAACTTCATACCAATATTCTTGTATATTCTGAAATTTTCCTTTGTGTGCTCTTGTTTTTATGCAATGCTACCAGATACTACCGTATAATTTGATTATATTGATGTCAATCAACTTGCCTCGTCATTGGACATCTATATACAAAAAAAATTTACACTTAGTACGTTTTGAATGGTATTATTTGGAAAATGCGTACGTGAGATGTGTGCGTTGTTACAACTATCTTTCCTTTCTGCTAAATATTATTACTTGCAGTTTGGGTATGTGTATTCTATTGGAAACAGCTTTTTGTACCATGAAAGCTCTTTGCCTTGACCTTCTTTAAGGTCTTTACCACCTCCGTATGTATTGCCAAGTTTAGTATCAGCTTTTCCATTTTGCGGAAAACTTTCTTTGTGCAAAATTGATAGCAACATGAAATTACCGGTAGAAGAACGCATCGAGATCGAATTTCTAGCCATACTTCTCTTCCTATGGTTTCTTTTCCTTAAAAACCTTCAACTTACTCCAGAACAGTTTTCTCGTGAGCAATTCAATGGGATACTTGTCACAACTAATGTGCTGGTTAACGTTCTGCTTGAGTACGATCGGAAAACAGTCAACTTGATGCTGCAGTCTGTTGAGTTCCATCTGTTCAACACTCATTTGCAAGGACGAGGATTGGCTATCGCTATAGATGAGGCGCAAGTGGAAATACGTAGTGTCTTGGCTGGAAAGTTGATTCCACCGTCTGTCTTGGCAAAGGATGAAAAGGTTGTGGATGGAAGAGGCAATATCCGGCATAGATTCTACCCAGGGTTTTTCACACACCTCTATGCTCAGCGCTATGCTCACTACGCACAACATTGATAATACTCGGAACATTGCTATCTCTTCAGGATGCAAACCACGTGTACAATGCGATCGACAAAGATACAAATTTCAAAAATATTATGCGCTTTCCTTCTTTTAATGAAGAGGAACAAAGAAACATGTTATCTCAAATTATCAATATATCAGACTATCAACTTTTGGTAACAAAGAGATGCATGCTTACGGGATGAGCCTGTTTTTCGACCAAGATTATCAGCTGTCTCATCAATCACCGTTGCTTTAACCAAAGCAGTAAACAAAGAGCTCTGGAAGAGGCTATTTCGGAGCTAAGAGAAAATCTGAGGCATGCCGTGCAGACTCTTATTGATATAAACAGCAGTGATGGTGAGATGGCATGCCTGCTTTGTCGCATGATTCTAGCCTACAAATTTATGGACGGCAGGATATCATTTACAAGAAATATATCAGCGAACTTTGTAGAAAAATCCTGTGTAGTTTGCGACCGGAACGTGATGGCATTCATTTCCTCATGGACAAGCCGTTGGTGGTAGAATTAGTGGAAGAAAAGCTGAAAAAGTCAAATGTGGACCCCACCTACGAGGAATATCTTGACCAATTTAATCAGCTTATTGAGAACCTTTGAGTAAGCTCAACAGCTCAGGTAACTATGCTGGGACCGCGTGTTAGATGCTCACTACAACGATTCAATGGCTTCTATCTTGCCGATGTTCCTTTCCTCAAAGGCATGAACTTGCCTGCATGGTGCAACGGAATTAACCTTCAAATTGACGAAATCTATACGGCACAAGGATTTGGGTACAAATCCAAGGGTATCAAGGGCGATCTCGAGTTTATTATGGCTCGCCCTCCAAACAAGATGCTGATTGATGGATCTGGCACACGTCAGGATGGAGTGTAGTCCTTCAACAATCATTATGCAGTTCGATCACAATCAAATTATATACCAAGCCACTGAGACGGACCATGCATGAGGAAAACGAAACATCCAGTGACATTCGAAGCAGTTTCTTGAAAAGTGATGGCAGCCTGAACTCATCACTGAAAAAGATCCGAGATCACTTTGAAGCTTCCGGCGTTCCTGCCAGTGTTAAGAGTATACCCGTATTTATTTGGAACTCCCCAAGATGTCGGGCTCTCGGCCTACTACGCATGTTAGACTGGATCCAATTACTAACACTGAAGATGTGATGGTGTATATCGACTCTTCAAATATGAATGATTTTTTTACGAAGATATCAAAGAGCATGTGGCAGAGATTCACACTTTGAAGAACCTGCTTAAATGTGTGATCGATCATAAATAAAATTGACAAAAGGCCTAAATAGGCTCTTCGCTTTGCACTTTTGAGAAATGGTTGTTGTGCAAAATAAATGACTTTTTATTTGGGATTCTTACCCAGTGCGTTCATAACATCAACAATGAGGTTGATGCGTACAACATTATCCAGCGTTTGTCGCAATAAGTTTTTCCTTTAAACATATCTCCCAAGTTTCCTCGTCTTTTTTGAGGGTAGACTTAGCTTCCTGAGACTAATGTCCATTGCGCCCATAGAATGCTAATGAAAACTGGCTTTAAGAAGCAATTGCATCTTACGTGATACAGACAATTGTAAATGACCACAATTTGAGCAGCATACAGTCGATGAGAATTACCCAAGACCTTTATAGCTGAAGCATTGTACAATAGAAGGCGGATATTTGGGAGCTTTGTAGATGATAGATTATCTCCCAATTCAAGATATAACAACCAGGCATGTGATATCCAGTAAACTATCATTGCTCCCTGATAATATAAGATTGGAAGAGGGATGCAAATTCGTGTTGGAAATTCAAGTAAGGAAGGAATAATCGGCCACATATGGCACCACTGTTGATTTGCGCGTTGGTTTGGTGAGGGTCGGGTGGGGAGCATGTAGAAAAGATATGAGATAGGGTCAAGGATTATTGTGGCGATGCCGAGGCGGTGGTGGGTGTGGAGGCAGAGGATCGCAGTTACGACATGGTCAGGTCTTCCCACTTGGGAGCCAGCCGAGTCTCCATCAGATGCATCGACTTCGTTCTTCACGGGACATAAATATACAGAGAAGGGGATCAAATCCCGTGGTGGATCTACGGCTATTTTTTTTTTGGGCCCACGAACTGTGTCCAGAAGTGACCGTGTCTGGATTGATGGATGAATGCATGCAGAGTCTTGAGGTATGCGGTATGTGGTATGCTTTATGCGGTATGCTTTGGTTCCGAGAGCCGATGGGCACGGTATAGGCGTCGACTTTGCAGAGTCGCGATCCATATCTGCATATCTTGTACGTTGGCGATATGGCGCATAATGATGGTGCAGGCGTGTGGGTTGACTCCATAGAAGCTGCGGAGACAGCTTGGTTGGATATCCTCTATTCGTTTATAATGTTTGCTATAGGGACCTTGATGGCCAATCCGTGTTCCAGAATAGGACGTATAAACTGTAGGTAGAAGCTCGTTGGCAGTAGGAGAGAAAAACCAGTTGTAATAAAGCCCAACGAACGGCGAAGTGAAGTCAACCAGGTTGAGAGGAGCGAAACGCAACTTCATTGTACCACATCCGTCCCGAACTATCGCAATCTGAGTCTCAATGTCGTTTAAGTGTAAAGCACTTCGCACGCTTACCTGTTCAGTTCGCACGACGTAATGGTCTCTGTCGTTCTTAACACATCACCTAAACCCGACTCGGGTTTTAAGTACGGCTTGGAATATCGAGAATTACCTGCAAAAGAACCACAAAACACGGAAGCACAAGTGAAGATACAAGCAGCTGCTTTAAATCATCGGTTAGCTATGTCGCTTTTGCTGACAAAGCTGAATTGTTTTGCATAGTGATGTCTGGATTCTGAAAGGAATGTACCCTGGAATTAGTCCAGAGTCTATCATGGGTGCTGATGCTGTCGGCATTGTCGTAAAGAACGGCCCCTCCGCCTCCACTGAGGTTGGCCAACGCGTGTTACTCAATCCTGGACGCGGTTGGGATTCGGATGAAAGGGCACCAGAAGGTGTTTTTCGGATGCTAGGACTTCTTCCATGCGTAGGCATGTTATCTAAAGGCATAATCTTAACCATTGATCTAACTGTTTTCTGTTTTCCCGGAACCTAAAAGGTACCTTGACCGACTCGGTTACAGTTGAGAGCAAGGAGCTGGTACTCTGTCCGGACCATCTATCAACAGTTGAAGCAGCGGCGTTGCCATTAGTCGGCTTAACTGCATACAGGTAAGCAGAATGTTATGCGAGAGGTGTCAATACTTAAGCAAGAAACATGGGAACGTAGAGCTTTATTTACAAAAGCACAAGTCAAAGCAGGCGAGCATGTTCTTATTACAGGCATTGGTGGTGGTGTTGCATTGATAGCACTTCAATTTGCTATTGCTGCTGGTGCTTATGTTTACGTTACTTCATCAAGTCAAGAAAAAATCGAACGAGCGATTTCTCTCGGAGCAAAAGGCGGCGTGAACTACAAGGATGGTAATGAAAACCAACTCTATAGTGAATAATTGCCTTATCGCAAGCTATTAGCAACCTGTATGACGGAGTTAAAAAAGCTTTTGGGAGGCAATCTGCTATCGGCCGTTATTGATGGTGCTGGTGGATCTTTGTACTCGCAATATCCGAAATTAATGCGACCAGGTGGGATTATTGCAAACTATGGACAAACAGGCGGTGTACAAGGCATCACCTATTCAATGGCCCATGTTCTCAAGCACATCGATGTTCGCGGCTGTACGTTGGGTTCCCGTAAGGAATTTTTGGAGATGGTGGCATTCGTTGAAAATCACAAGATCAAACCTGTGGTATCTCATGTTTGGCAAGGACTTAATGAGAGATCTGTCGATGAAGCTATTGAAGTTTTGAGGTAAGGACAAACTCTAACTATTTAGACACCAAAATCTTTTTGTATAGACGAGGCGAACAATTTGGAAAACTCGTAATTGAGATCAATACAAGCCCCAGTCCAAAGCTGTGAATACGACTATATGATTCTGGAATATAGATGAATAGCACTCTACAAGTAGCAATAAAACTGGTCTATAATTGTCTCCAGATCCCTACTTTTTCCATAAAAGACAAAGAAATATAGAAAGTCGATGGATCTCACCGGGCATCATTCCATAATATCAGACCTCTTTTATAACAAGGGCATGTAAAGCAAACCAGTAGTTATTTGATCTCGGGATCAATTTGTGTTCGTGCATTTTGCTTTGACAACACCGTAACCTCAATTAAAGCTGATGGCTTGACTCAGATGAGCTCAAGTACCATGTACGATGTCACACAAAAAATCATGTGAAAGAAATCTCTCTCAGGCTTGTTCCAAGTATATCGGTACCCATTATTGAATACTTTTTGGGTCCTGGAAAGTCCCAAGTTGGGCATAGGTCGAATATGCATTATTCATATATCAATTAGACATAGAAAATATCAATTACATGGATTAGACCCTATTAACGTTTGTTGATGGTTGATGTCATTTTACTTGTTCTTAAGGGGCCCTCTTATCCTTTGATGGTGGATCTTTCCCTAACCTAGATTAGTAGAAACGGCAAAAGTAAGTGTACTGTTTCTAGAATGCGCAGACAGTCTGGGACGGATATCATACAGCCTAAACGACAGACAAAGCAGACAATGTTCATTCCCTTTATACACATCGTATATAATAATCCGAAAGTATTTCGGATATAGAGCATAAAAGGACGTGATATATACAACGCTTGGCTTCCTTTAAGAGAGAAGAGGACGCAAAACACGGCAGCTTCAGGACGAGTTTAGACTTATAGCTCTATTGTTTGGATACAATAGGAGATAATAGGCCATATGCTTGATTGACATAATGCATAGAAAACAAAGCTGCAATTTTGTTTTGCTGTGGCAAATGGTACTTCTCTTTTTACAGTAAATGAGCGTGGCATTTTTTTTTTATCAGTGACTTTGCAAGACCATAGAAATCAAGCGTGCATCAGGAGAAAAGAAAGGGTAATTGCTACTTTAAAAATTTAATCTCCTTATCCGCAGTGCTCTTCATGACCTTTTTCTACAACTAAAGCGATGATATGATAAAAATTATGCGCATACTGTTGGGTTTCGGACACAGGCATTGACATTATTCCTTCTATTTTGTTATTATGGTACTCTCAATGAAAAGCATACTATAAGGGTATTAAGAATTATAAGCTGCAATACAATAACGGTGCTTAATTCTTATTCTTCTTAGACATAACAAGATTGAAGGAGGATGAGCAGCATACGGGCTTGCTTAAATTTAGAACAATTGGAACGGCGACTAAAGAAATGACGTGTAAGCCAAATGCAGCAGAAAAAAAGTGGGCGGAGCAAATGGTACTTCGTGTGTTGTCGCGAAGAGAGAAGAGAAAGAATCCATTTTGGTTTGCATAGTCCGGAGATAGGGCAGCTTTATTTGTTCAGTAGTTCAATTCCCCCTTGTTGAATTTCTATTATGGTTTCTTTGCAATCTTTCTTCCTCATTTACCTATTCGGCGGCCTCTCATTCTTTCCACTCTTGGCTTTGGTACTTTATCTCTATTTTGTTCACAGTAGCCGTTTTCCACGCCCTTCTACTGCAACCTGTTATCCTACGGGTCCTTCTCATGACATTAAACCCGAAGGAAAAGAGGGCTGGATTCGACTCTCTAACATTTACCGTCCAAAAAATCCTGAGTCAAACGGTAATGGTGGATTCATGTCTGGCCTTCAGTCTTACATGCAAGGCAAGTCAAGTACAACCAACAGTAATAACAAGAACAACAGCAGCAAACGTCCTAGTGATCTTTATTATGCTGTATTGAAGCATGGAACGCTCTTTCTTTTTGAATCGGAACAAAAAGTAGTCTGTCAACAGGTCATACCAATGCATGATTACGCTGTCTCCATATTTCCAGTGCGTGAAAACGATGCGGGTATCTTTGGTCGCTCATCCTCTGTTATGCTGATGCCTAAACATCTTGCACTCTCTAAATTGTCGGATGATATCACTACGCGAAAGAACGCAGAAGAACAGCATGAAAAGGAAGAAAAGGGGGAGGAAGTAAGGGATGAAACGCCAGCAACGGAAATGGTAGGAGAAGAACAACAAGCGGAACGTGATGTAAAACCAATCGGTGTATCTGCTTCTGCACCCGAACTGCTCAAACGGCAATCGCCAGAGATGGAATTGAAAATCAATCGACCATTGTATCTATTCTGCGCACGCGCAACGGAAAAGGAAGATTGGTACCTGGCCATCACTGCGGCTACTCAGTGGATGACAGATTCGGAAGATTATATGGAGATGGTAGACAGTACTCTCTTTGACCGATCGGCCATGGATAGCTTGCTGAATATGGTTTATCAAACGGAGGAACAGCGGGAGATGCAATGGCTCAATGCAATCTTTGGACGCGTCTTCCTCGGTATGTACAAAACCGAAACGGTTCGGAACATAGTAGAGCGCAAATTAGCCAAAAAAGCGAAGAAAATGAAACGTCCGGGATTTTTGGAAGAGATCCATGTACAGCACGTCGATGTAGGTCATGCGGTTCCTAGTATCACACAACCAAAGTTGTTATCCATGTCCCCCGAAGGTCATCTTGTCGCGGAAGCAAACGTGGAATATGCTGGCCATCTCTCAGTTGTTATCGAGACTAATCTCAATTGGAGTTACAGCATGCGCAGAAAACCAATCCGGGTGCATCTGGTGCTTGCTGTCAAACTTAAATCCTTTTCAGGGAAACTCAAGTTCGAGATCAAACCCCCACCATCGAATCGCTATTGGATTGGCTTTTATGAAATGCCACGCATGGAATTGGAAATCACACCTGTGGTGTCTGACAAGCAAATCAAGCTCTCCATGGTCACCAATGCTATTGAGGCAAAGATTCGAGAAGTAGTGATGGAAAATATTGTTTTGCCTAACATGGATGACATCCCCTTCTGTAACACGGGTGGTAAAGGAGGTATTTTTGGCGACAGAGTTCCAAAAAAAGCCAGTCCAGTATGTCCAAAAGAGCCAGAGGTAGAAACTGTAACGAAGGATGAACCAGAGTTGGAAACTTTGAAACCACCGATATGTCGAATGGAATCCAATGGCCATCCGGCGGTGGATACAGACCGTCGCAAATCATCGCCCGATCTACGACAGACCACGGCAGCCAACGTCGCCGATGATCAAGCGTCTGTTCGGTCTGTGGAGAGTCATCATTCTGTTGATACAGTTACTTCCCAAACTTCATCTTCCACCCTGCGCTGGTCAGCCACTAATTTACTGCATAAACGGAAAAAGGCAGTATCTGCTGCTGCTGCAACTGTTGGCATGATTCCTACCACAGAGATCGCTTCAGACCCCGAACTAGTTGGTGAGGATGACGAAAGCGCTGACAGCGCATCGACTACGTCGCGTTCGATAGGAGCAACGAAGAGTTTCTTCTCCAAAATCCAGCGTCGCAAATCCGACCTCAACGATGACGCACGGAGTATCAAATCGTCGAGCAGCAAGAATTCTTTCTATCAAGGTTTGCTGAGCAAGTCTAACAAGGAACTTGAACTGGAGAAAAAAGCCGACGTGTTTGCAGATCGTTTGGCAGACATGCGCCGTCGTTATAACGAAAGCATGCTTCAACAGTTTCGTGTCGAGGAGGAACAACCCACAACAGACTCAAAAAAAGTAGAAACAGATAGACCACCATTGCCACCTCGACGAATCCCACCGCCGATACCCTCCGTACCCGTACCCGCACCTGCAGAACCTAGTACTGCGGTACCGGTTCTTAGTGAGCAAGATCATGAAGCACGTCCTAATACCGTAGAACTCCCTGACCCACCACAAGACCAAGAGCAAGGCATGGCTCAACCAGAGGAAGACAAGGAAGCGCATGAGTTGAACCAATCTACTAGCCCAAATTATGAGGAAGAGATTTTAAGAGTCACTCAACCATCGCCCCCACCTGTTTACGAAGAAAAACACGACATTGTCGTTGAGGAACAGATACAGAAGATAAGCGACGATGTGTCCGTACAACCTATTGAGGATGAAACGACAACAAACACCCAACATGACGCAAAGCCGCCACTACCGCCACTACCTCCAAGAGAGCATGTGGCTGTTTCTCCTATTCCCCCTCCTATTCCACCCAGGCACTCATCCTAATCGCTTTTAGTTTACAAAAGCGGGATAGAAATTTTTCTCTTATATATCTTTAAACGTTATCTTTTTGCATTATACACCATAAAAAAGGAAGAAAAAAAAAAGATACCAAATATAATGTTGCTTCAAGGGACCCGTGCTCGTTTGTCGTTTTATTTATTGTCTAAAGTTTTGGTTTCCGACGCATGAATTATCGATCTTCCATGTGAATGGGTCCAATGCTTACCGTGCGAAATGGGGCCCCCAAAATGAGGCCACATTGGGCTGACCGGAATGAGTCGGTCCGGCATTAAACGAAGAAGGAAACAGAATTGCCATAACAAGGCTTATTAGTCAGATCGAAAGGTCGAATAATGCGATCCCTGGCTTATTGATTGTGTAGCCAAGAAAGGAAGACCATGCCAACGATCGATCCGTGCACTTTTTTTTTGTTATGCATTCTTCTGCTAATACGTTAAGTGAAGGAAAAGTCCCTGCATCTGTTTTGGACCGAGCGTCCTTGCTTATGGCGGAAAGCCAACCTATGTCGGGATCAATAAAGCCGAAATATTGTTGGTGACACCTGAGTAAAAAAAGCATAAATGGGCAGGTCCCTTCTCATACATCCCCCCTGGTCTTTTTCTCTTCCTTTCCAAACTTCATACACAGCATGACCGCCACACCTGTCGTTCAGAAACCTCCAAAGAAAGTCGATTTTCTCATTGTCGGTGCCGGACCTGTTGGGTTGTTAGCGGCCAACCTGATTGTAAAGGCCGGTTTGACTGCTCGCATCCTGGGTAAATGAAACTACAGCATCTACACGTATTTGGTACTGAGCAACTTATCAGATGTCGAATTTGAACCAAATCATTGGGGACGTGGTGATTGGATCCACGGTAGAACATTGGAACTCTTGGAAAGAGTGGGATTGGTGGATGAGTTGATGAAAACGGGCGTTAAAGTGGAGAAGATGTCTTCCTATTCCAACGGCCAACTGCAAGCAGCAATGCCTTTTGTTCCAGACCAAGTGGAGTCAAAGCATCAGTAAGTTTTCTATCATCTTTTGTGTGGTGAGATGAACGGGTTTGTTTCCAGGTATCTTTTGTGCGTGGGTCAGCATATTACGGAATCCAGCCTGCAGAGTCGACTTTCTTCTTACGACATCCAGGTGGAACGTCCATCAACTGTATCGAAGATGGTGCGCAATGATGACCCAGAGTACCCTATACGGGCTACGGTGATGCATATGAAGGATATGGCCGAAATGGAGCAAGTGGAATGCAAATATTTGTTGGGTTGTGATGGAGCACACAGTGATATCCGGAATCAGCTGAAGATTCAGAACGAGGGGATTACAACAGAAACACATGCAGGTGTGCTGGATGCTTTGGTGCGGACAAATTTTGGTGGACGCAAAGACGTATGGTACGATTCGGATGACAGAAAAGGGGTAGTGTGTCGGAGTTTGTGCTGAGATTGTTTCTTTTTTTTATGTGATAAGCATCCTTCAGAGTGATTCAGCCAAGACCGTCAGTTTGTTCCCTCGTGAAAACGGCCTAACACGTATCTTTGTTCATTTCAACGAAAATGAACACGATCTTCGAAAAGAACAACATAACCGAAACAAAATTCAGCTGGAGGATATTCAGCGCGAAGCAAAGCGTGCGCTGTTGCCACACCGCCTCGAATTTCTTGGTATTTTGTACTGGTCAGTATACGTTGTAGGTCAGCGGATGGCCGCGGATATGGATGCATTTGATCATCGTGTTTTCCTGTGTGGAGATGCAGCACACTCGCAAAGTCCGACGCTGGGCCAGGGTGTGAACACTGGTTTTGGCGATATTTTCAATCTCGTAAGAAAAGATCAAAACAAAAAGAGAAGTACTAACATACTTCTAGATCTGGAAGGTCTGTCTTGTTGAACGCCAGCAGATCCATCGGGACGTCATCGCGACCTATGCAACCGAACGTCGGCCGGTTGCACAGGAAGTTCTTGCTATCGACAAGCGTGCAGCCAAATCAGCGGCGGGGAATGAGTCGGATAGTTACTGCAAGATTGTTGAAGAAAATCGTGCCTTCACTGCTGGATTCGGAATCCGCTACGAGGACCCGACAGACACCGACCCATTATTATGGAAGAACAACTACTCGGCTGATTATCTGCTGCAAGCGGGTATGCGTGCACCAGATTACAAAGTTATGCAGTATGGTACAGGTCGTAAGACACGGTTATTCGAACAACATGAAGCAACCAAGGTTGGTGACTGGTTAACTTTCACTCTGTTGGTACTTGCTGGTGATCTGAAGAAATCCGGTGAGACCGTTGTTACGTTCTTGGCGGAAAGAGCCCAGGCCATTGAACAACGACGACTGCTTCCAAATACCGATTATCTGATTGTCACCACCAGCCCCGCGGAAACGGTGGCAACGTGGCAAGATGACAAGGTTGCGGATAAACAACACATTGTTCTTGACAAACTAAACCGAGCACAATGTCATGCTGGCTATCAAGCAGATGCTGAAACAGTCCAGGTGGTTGTAGTCCGACCAGACGGATACATTGGCACCATTCTGCGGAGCCAGACCGGTCAAGACCTAATGGATCTGACACAGAAATACTTTGATCGTTTCCATCCCAAATGAGACAAGCTTACATATATATATTTATAGAATTGTTTTTCTTTTCTTTTTTTTTTTACTTCTTTGTAGCATACAAGACACAGCACAATTCCTCAAAAAAAAATACAGAATTGTTTTCCGAAAAAAATAAATTACGTCAGTTGTTTGGTTTTTGTTTTTTTAGTCAGAAAACAGAAGATTGCATTAAGACAGACACGAAGTAGGACCCTGACAAAGTGGCGCAGAAATGACCCATGGACACAGCAGAAAAAAGGAAAATCCTGGGGAATCGGTCGGGGTTCCATGAAAGAATCTCCTTTCAAAATTGAAACAGTCACACTCGTTTTTTTAATCAGCCATTTTTTTTTCGTTGTTTCCAGGCCTTCTTTTCTTTTAACAACCATGCCATTGTTTGGCTTTAGAAAAGCAAAAAGATTTTCTGACAAGGCACTTCGTCTTCGCAAAACAAAATCAACTGGGAACATATCAACCGTAGAGCCCGAAGTCAATCCTCAAAACCAACAAGAACAGACACTGTATGTACCTGCAATAAAGACCGAATCAGCAACAACGGCAACAACAATAAGCACGAGTAATACCAGCAGTACAACAACAACACCCAATACAAGTCGCCGTAGCAGTGCAAGTAGTCATCCAGAGAAGTCGAATGAATTAAAAATACCTACCATTCAAACATCCAAATCGTCACCATCCACACCGGGCGGTGGATCCGATCTGCTCACCAAAATACATTTGATTGATGTCAATGATCTTGAACTGCTACTTTCAATGGAAACCCAAGCACGCATGGATGCTCAAGAAGAACGTGAAAGGAACGAGGCTGCCGCGCGTGAATCGGCATTCTTGACACCACGACCAAGTCGACTCAAATTCGCCTTACCTGTCACACCACCCAGATCGCGCTCACCTGCTGCGGTACGCTACCCGCGTGCACGTCCCACCTCTGCCATCTCCGCCACTTCCTCTTCCTCTCCCGCTACGAGCTATGCACATCGCCACAGTCTGTCTGACGATGGTAGCTCACTGAAGAACAAAAAAAAGAAAAACAGACGACGTTCCAGATGGAGTCGGATGATTACAAGTGATCATGACGATGACACGTCAACAGACGAAGAGGATGCTCCACCCAGTCAACCCTTGGTCATCGGTGCTAAAGTAAAGCTGGTTCGACGACCACTTCCAACGATGGGCAGGGTACGCTATATCGGCCCAGTGGATTTCGCTCCGAACAAGAATGAACGCTACGTCGGTATTGAATTAGAACATCGTGGTAAGTCTCACTCCCCGCTCTTCCGAGGAACATGTGTGTAACTTAATATTTGATAGTTGGCAACAATGATGGCTCTGTCAATGGAAAAAGATACTTTCAAACAGACCCTCACCGAGGCATCTTTGTCAAGGAAGACGAATGTGCTTTGGTTTAAAAATGATACCCTCGTTATTGCTCATACACTACCCTAAAAAAATCCCCTACCCTTGCCTCTTCTTGCCCTTCACTTTTTGGCCCTTACCTTTGTATCGCCCCACCCGCTCTGTACCTCTAGTCCTTCCCCTCTATTGATTTAATACTACACTTGTCCCCCCCTCCTTTTTCTTAATCTACCGTCCATCCTAAAGAACACGCATTTTCCATGGCAACATGAACACATTGTGAAATAATCAAAACAAAGTTACTATCTGAAATTCAGGGAAAAAAAGATCCAATGCACGACATAAATAAAGTTCAAGATTTTTTTTTTGTTGTTGTTCAAACCTTATCACGCCGTATTGTCTTTTTGTATGGATGCATGTGGCTCGGTGGTGTTGTTTAAGCCAAACTAGTGGACTCCGAGAGCGGACCACTGAGAACTTTTACATTCATCACGAGCACGTTGTTCCCGGAAAGTAAAATTGCACCTGGTGTCAAATTGAAGTCTCATTCATGCAAGAATGAAATAGCTTGAGTTCTAAAAATAAATGTCGCCATGCTGTCGCATAAGCCTTGGCATTTTTGTTTTTTTTTTTTATAGATTATGTCTTCGTCTCGGATTTTTTACTTCTTCTATGATAAACATACTAGAATTATCATAATAAGTATTCGAACAATACAAGAGGCACTCTGATGGCAACTTTGAGAAGTATTGTAAGACTGGTTCCCCATGTCTCCTCAATGAGGTGCATAAAAGGCTATTCTAGATTGCATTGACGAGAACCCACTGGCCGTCTTGGAGCGGTAATGGAGCAACTGAGACATGCGTGTACAAGCTCAAAGCATCCAAGAGCACTGCGTATGATTTTGTGAGGAAACATTACAAGCTATCCTCAAAAAAGCTCAGTTTCGGCCTGCGGATAGAAAGCAGAAAACTTTTTCATACACGAAGCTAAAAACAAGGTACGCAAGGATTTTGTCTCAACCATATCTGAAATCGTCAAGAGCGTCAAATCCACCAAAAGTGTAAAAAAGCTTTCAATACGATTAAGCCATACACAACAGATAATGATTATAAATAGGCGTGAAAAACCATTTACCACCACATAATTGAATAGCTTACCGGCGATTATATTACAGAATGCTCAGAACAACTCATTATTACTAAATTTTGGGCGCCGCTATCGGAGGCTTTCAGCGCAAGCGACAGACAGTTTGTCCAGTGGGACGGTTCCACGTCAGAAAATAGCGAGTATTGCTCATTTATTGAAAATGTATATCCTGGATGGACAGTACTAACAACTCAGATACTACGCATTCTCATTTCTGAGTATAAAGCTGTGAGATGACTTTCAGGTGTTGCAGGTTGGTTATTTCACTTTGTACTATTGAGTTGGTGAATATCGTTCTATTGTTCTAAAAAACATGTTGCTCCTCATCCACACAAAGTTCATGGGATCAAACTTCCAATGTCGACATTCCTTTTCACTGCTACGACCATTTTGACATTTGTGTAATGTACATCGAGATGTGTAATAGCGCATAAATATTTGTCTCACCGTTCCTCCTTATCAAGGCACGATTATACATCCTGTGATTTTCAAATTGTTCTGACGTCTTTATGTACACTGGAACGTCAATTAATACGCAGTATTATCCTTGAGCGGATTGAAAGAAGACATGAAAAAGAAGCAATTTTTTTTTGAATATGCATTCAAGTCATCTTTGTAGAGATGTCAACTTTTTTTTTTCTAGATCGCACTTCCAATCAAAAGTGAAAGAAGCCTAGGTAACTCTGGAAATGTTATCTTCCCTCTTTCGGATGGGTTTGTACAGAATTGGTATATGTAAAAACAAGAGATTAGAGGAGGTTTTACTCGTGCGTTTTCCGAAGGTCTCGGCTGGCTTTGATAAGCGGAATCAGCGATCGGACAGGTTCCGATTTTCTGAGAAAAGCATGCTCCAGCAACGTGTCAGCATCAGGTCTTGTGCTGCTGTCCACCGTTAACGAAAGGCGTAAGAAATCTTTCAAGACGTCTGAAAGGTCGTCTGGGTGCTGAAGTTGTGGTGTTCCATTTGTTGCAATAAGGTACAGTGCTCTTAATGGATTCTCGTGCAGGTACGGTGGTTCGCCTTCGATCATCTCAATAGCCATAATTCCAAGGGACCAGATATCTATTTTTGGACCATATTCTTTTCTTGTCACCACTTCGGGAGCCATCTTTTATTTTTATTAAAACACATGCCATGGGCCATGTTTCACTTTTTCTTACCCAGTACGGTGTGCCCACCATTGTCGTTCGAAGCTCGGCATCGCTTAATCGCGCACAGAAACCAAAATCGGCTGATATCACAATGAACGAATGAGAAACGAACGCACAGACTCGCTTGACTTACTCAGTTTAACTTGTCCATTCAATCCCAGTAACACGTTATCGGATTTGATGTCACGGTGGATAATACCGAGATGATGAAGATGCCGGATACCTTCCAAAGTTTCTCGGCAAACGGTCGCAATCTGAGTTTCTTTCATCATGTTTGTCGTCACTACATCTGTCAGTGATCCGCCTTCCATGTATTCCATGACCACCCATAGCTCGCCACTGACAAGGAATGAATCGATAAAATTAACGATATTTTTGTGCCGTGCCTCCCGCATAATCAAAATTTCGTTGATGATCAGCTCTTTCCTCAGCTGCTGTGCAAGATTCATTTGCTTAATCGCGACAGACATATTTGTATCCACCGATTGAGCAATACAGACACCGCCAGAAGCACTAAGCCCCATCAAGCAAATGAGTTCCCTTGCCTTACACGACCCTCACCCACTTACCCTTGTCCGATTTTAACCATGTTACGATAAAGCTTTGTCGGGTCGGCATCCGTACATATTGCCTGCAGTTCGGCCACAATCTCGGCATCTTTAGCAGCTTCTCGTTGTCGTTTTTGTTCACGTCGTCGCAATCGGGTCTCCGATCCAACATCCATGGCAGGATCTAAAGGCGCAGCCACAGGTGATATGTATACCTCGCCTGAAGATCCATTCCCCATCGCGTTTACAGGCGACTTTCCCTTTCCCAAATTTGGACGAGGAGGAACAACAAGACCAGGTGTACTCAGTCGTTTTTCCTGCCTGGTTGTTGTTGGCTCGAGATGCTTAGGGGCAATCGTTGGCTTGGTGGACAATGGCGGTTTCGGTGGCGGTTGCTTATGAGGTGGTCGCTGTAATGAGGAAGTAGGTTCCACGTTTTGAATTACAGAAGGGGCGGATGACGAACTTGATGTATCTTCAATAACTAAGCGTATTACTTGTAAATTCTCTCAAAGCACAGTCTATACTATATCCACATGCTTACGTTGCTGCTTTGGCCTTGCGGGTATGGGTGGTGTTGTTATGATCTATTCAAATCCAGCTGAATAAGCTACTGTTTTTTCCCATCATAATATAGTCATATTACCGAAGAGGAGGAAGAAGGTGTTGATGGCGATGATGACGGAAGTGCTGGAGGTGGTGGAGGAGGTGGTGGCGGTGGCGGCGGTGCGCCTGCTGAAGCTGGTTTTGGATAATTGGGTGGTCGAGCAGGCAGCACAGGTTTTGTTTCATTGTGTGAATCATGAACAACGACAAGTCTTGGTCGCGCGCGTTGTGGTAACGGAGGTGGAGTCATATCGCTAGTGGTGTGGCGTGGATGGGCATTACCAAACTTTTCCCAAACTGTGTCCTGAGATTGTTCTCGCGCCTCCTTGTAAAACCCAATCACATCCAATACAGCCTATGCCACAAGCGGTCAGTATCATTACAATAACCAAATAAAGTTACCTGTGGGTTTTCTTGCTGTTCCCGTTTCGTGATGCCACTTTGCTGCAGTAGAATATGCCATTCTCTTGGAAGACCAGTGAATTCGCCTGTTTGAGAATTAAAGCCTACATGGGTCACATGTACTAGATTGTAGGGCGATGAAATCTTTGTCTTGGCTTGTGAAGGTGACTGGGTACTCGCAGGTGTCGATGAGGTAGAGCTTTGCGACCAAAAGTCTATGTAAAACAAAAAAATTACAAAAACGAGGGGAACTGGCAGCCCATGCTTACCACTGACACTTCCTACGACCTTGTCAAGTACACCTTTAAGAGCTGCAGATGTAGTAGAACTCACTTGGGTGATGATGCCATTGTAATTTTTGGACTCGTCAATAGGTTCTTTTTTTACAAGTTGTGTTTCTGATTTATTAAGAGCTCTGAGTGCTGCTGGAGTTGGTCGTGGAGGTGTAGGTGGAGGTACGACGGCGACAGTGATGTTGTCGACGTCGCTGAGTTGGGAACTGAATGACTTTGTTGGCTTTGGCGGAAGCGGTGGTTTGCTGGTGGACGAAGTCGGGACTTTTGCACGAGAGGTTGGCGGTGTCTCATTGTCAGACTTGCTGTTGAAAAGTTTGATATTGGCAGAAACGATACCAGTCGCAGGAACAGGGGGCGAAGACATCGTCTCTTTTTTGCCAAAGGCATTGAAGGAACGGGGAATTGTCACAATGGGACTACTGATTTTTTTGCAGGTGATTTGGCGCCGCTTGAATACTGTACTGCCCTAACAGTACAGTGTCGCTCTCAGTGTCCTATTTCCAAAACGGGAGTGTCGCAAATGTCATTTTCTTACTTTCAGGTCCATGTTACAATCTACTTTTCATTATGTTCAATATGATGGGAGAGAGCTGGACGAAAACAGAGAAATCAACAATGCTGAAGGAGAAATGAGGCAAATAGAGACTCTCACCAATTTCGACCACTACACACGTCAAAATAATGCCAATGAGGACGTTGCAATGGACACCAAACCTACCGCCAACACAAAAGATGACGAGCAAGTAAACGAGAAGGGAATAAAGGTGCCAAATTCGAATCACCCAGTAAAAGGAACTCGGTATATGTATGAGTGAAGAAACTGGTCGTCGACTATTACCTTGAAAAACTATGCACGGCAGCTGAAACAGGAAGAGCGCTTAACGTCCCGGCAAAGACAACCTAACGCTGGTGCAAGCGATACAACGAAACTAGTGAGATTGATCGTGGCGTGGCCAAGAATAATGGGCCACAACCAACCCTTAATGATGATCATAAGGCATTCGTCATGAATTTAATTGATGACAAATCGACTGCACGCGTTTGCGATGTTGTGGATGCCCTTTGCCAACAATTTGACGACTTGTCCATAAAAAATCAGCAGTATATAAGTTCGTGATCGAAGACTGCAGGCTCTCATTGAGGAAAATGGCTATGCACGCGGAAGCTCGCAGCTCAGCCGCAATCATCAAAAAAAAAAAAAATCCAACTGGGCTCAAAAATGCGGTTCTACCGAAATGGATTTCATCATGAATTGCGTGTTCATTGATGAAGTTGCCTTCAGTATAAATTTGCGAGTATTCTCCTATTGGCTCGAAAAAAATTCTGGAAACGAAAGCGACAAAAGCTAAGAACTCATACTATCCTTGATGCAATCTATGCTGCTGGTGCCGTGCAGGTGAGCATATGCAAGCCGCCAAACGAGAAATTGCAGTGCGTTCCTCCTCCAATCCCGGTTGACTTCACTCTGTTGCCAGTTCTACCCCTAGAGAGTCAGAAGAATTACGGTCGAAAGTCGGCGCTGCGTCTCAATGCACGTGTCCGCGTATGCATTGTTCTGTTCATTGTGAAACTTTTATATTGACGAGAATAAGAAAAATGGACGCCTATTGTCAATTTCGAAAAGGAAGAGTAGAAAAAAAAAATTGGAGCACTTGCAGCGCGCAAATTGTTCTTTCATCAACTAAACCGAATGTTGATGATTTCCCTTGTGTCTCCTGCTGCGTTCTGATAAAAAGTGTGACCCCTATTACGGTTTTTGTTGTTGGATTTTCCGCAAAGCGGACGTCGCGTAGTTGTAATGTGCCGATGTCAGACCTCGGTTCCGCATGGTCACGATTCTCAGGAGAATTACCGTTATTTGTTGGGGGAGGACCAGGGAAGGTCCGTGGTGGTTCTCTTGTCATCCAGAGTACCATTGAGTACAAAAACTGTGTCCTCCAGAGCGGTGTTACTAAAATTGCTGATTTCGTCTTCTGTTCTTGAAACTTGTGAATTGTCTTCGGGATTAGCTTCCATGGAGGGTGTATATATAATCCAGCCCTCGGCCATATTTGTTGGAATGCATTTATCGGTGCCGCACCCGGATCTGGCTTCAGACTCCAGTAGATTGGTAGACGTGCATTGTGGCGTCCCGCGAAAGCATCGATTGTTAGACCCTTCCATCTTTGTAGGATCTGATGGAAAATCTGCAAAGTAGTTCCCAGTCAGCTATTGATGTCGTCTGTCGACTCAGGGAGTCGGCTTGGACATTTCCCACTTCCGGAATATGTGCATATTGTATTCGGATATTGTAACGGTTGCAGATCTCGTGAATCTGTAAGGCCAATGTTTGTAGTTGGTACGATACTGTTCCTCCCTGTTTCGTTACATATTTGAGCGCTGTCTTGTTGTACCAAAAATATTTTGAGAAATTTGCTTCGCGCGT
The DNA here is from genome assembly GCA_000697495.1 of Saksenaea oblongispora B3353. Lineage (NCBI taxonomy): Eukaryota > Fungi > Mucoromycota > Mucoromycetes > Mucorales > Saksenaeaceae > Saksenaea > Saksenaea oblongispora. The sequence goes on along the minus strand of JNEV01000888.1, from coordinate 2,911 downwards.
TTTCAACGTGTAGTTGAAACACAAAGAGAATTGTTTGCGGTCCCCGTACATTGATTGAATTTTCTTCTTCTTTGGCTTTCCAAACCCTGTCGTCTGGATCTGATCTGATTGAACTCCCCAACCGGAATCGGATACATCTACCCATATAGTTAAATCCGGAGTGTGCTAATCTAGCCGTATCTGTCGGAGCGGTAAGCCATTGTTTGTTTCCACCTGGCTCTTCCACCAATCTAGGTTATTCATGTTCGTTCCTGACAACCAACAACGGGTTTCCCAGTTCTGTTTCCCCTGGTGTAGACTGAGCGATAGACCCCTCTGTATGTATCTGATACATAGTAGTGCATTTTTGATCTCTGGTAGCATCGAAGTTATCTTTCCTAATAGCCCCGCTATCCATCTGCAAGTTTTTATCCCCTTGTATCCATGGCCTGCTTGATTCGGTGAAGTAGTTTGCTGATCTAACGTTATAACGAGCTACCAAGGATTTGAAGCGATGCAATATCTAGTAATCTATCGCGAAAGATCTGTGAGAGCTCAGTATGGCGTTTACTTTTCGAAACTAGTGAAACAACATTATGCACACAGTCAAGACGGTTCGGGATAGAGGTCACGCAGGCTAAACCATAGATGAATGGTCTTAAGAGTATACATCTCGTATAGGCTCTTCTTGTGGATTTTATTACATTTAGTTTAAACATCCGTATTCCGTCACATTCTATAGGATAATGATTTAATATGCCACCAAGCTAATAAGTTGCTACTGTTCCCCCATACGTATTGCCAGTTCCCGAAATAATTCCGATTTCTCAAGATCGCGTTCAACTCCAATTCCAGTCGCATAGCATTTGGCTATGCCAAGCAACACCAAATCAAGGCCTGATTCGACAAGGCTCATCAACATATCAAACCCTGTGTATGGGTCGCTTTTCTCGTTATTCCATCCTTGTAGGTTATAGACGGCCACCATAAACTTAGCATACGGCACGGATAACGCGAAAGATTCAAACAACTCGTACGCTTCTTGTCGCAGTTTCTCTACTTCCAAAGGGTCTGTTGATGCATTTGCAAGCGAATGTTTGACATTTGCAATGGATATACTTGCTAGTGTGCCTGTACGCCTTTTATCTGTGTATTCGTACCATCGCAGAGCTGTCGTGTAATCAATTCCAAAATCTTCATGGTATCCTTTTTCGAAATACTCTCCAGTCATTAAAGCAGCGTTTGTATCGCCCATAATGCCGCCCATAGAGTAATGCAGAAATGCCACTTTGCGATCTTGTGGAATAATGCATGGGGGTTCAGAATCCAGAGATAAAAACCCATCGTGGTAGATATCTGCCAGAGGTCGAAACACTTGAGGTACAAGGTAAGACAACGCCTTCTCAAAGTAATCCAGCGCTTTTTGGTACTCTCCTTTTTTCCACAAGTGGTTTCCAATTTGACAATGGGCTCTACTATGCCCACTATTTGCCGCTTCTGTCAGATACTTCATTCCTTCTACTTCATCAACGTCCAATCCTTTCTGACCAAACATGTAGGCGCATCCAACAACATATTGCTTTGAAAGAACTCCTTGCGCTGCTTTTAGTTTGGCACGCTCCAACGCTTCGCTCTCTCGAGTTTCGACATCCCACGGCTTGTACAGCTTCTTTCGGACTTCATTTTGGAAACGGTATTCAATTTCCCACCCACACGTAGCCAGCATTGACTCGGAAAATCCTTCTGAAATATAGCCAGCAAATCCCTTCTTTCCACGGCCGATATATACTTTTTGAGTACCATCAATAGTTACTAAACTCTCAAAAGCAAAAATATCGCCTTTAGAAACGTAATCGGAACAGTTCGTCTGTTCAATTTCCTCTTCTGATAAGTCATCGTTATTTGGTGTGCATTTGATGATTCTCCTAGAATAATGTAAGCCATAGGTTTTGAAGGAAATAAGTACTAAACCATCTGTTGTCTGTATTAGGAAGCTTGTCTAGAATTCCTTTGCCAGATTCCTCACTTTTCAAAATCTTGGTGAGGTTAATGTATCTGATATCGGCAGTTGAAGGTTTTGGAGTATCGAAATGGTAAGGCTGTAGATGTACTATGTCACCATATCTTACGTAGGGTGGTCTTCCATAGTCATGACCACGTAAAGGCTTCTCAGGATGGAACTTGATGTACCTCCATCTTGAGGCCACATTTACGCGTGGTGCCTTATACCTTTGTTGCGAATGCGTTTTTACCACTCCTGGACGTTTTAGAACATGGTTGTGTTGTGATTCCTCTGGGTCTTCAAACTTGCGAAATTTCCATTGATCTGTCCCCGTCTCACAAAGCATTATTCCCCAACGGCAAGGATGTACCTTTTCATCGCTACTTAGTGGATTTTGTGATGGAGTAGCGTGATAACAATGGATGCAGATCATCTACATTAAATCTGAGTTGACCCATGTTTCATTTCCTAGAAAGCCGTGACCTTACATGATCTGTGATTCTTTCTTCCGTAACAGAAAAACCTGAGCCAACACAAGCATTTCGACAAAACTGAACTGCGGTGTCGCAGTCTTCAAACGTTTTCTCCAGCAATAGTTCAAATAACGTCTCAGTCTAGAAACATTATTAAAGCTAGATCATGTCAGGATGGAATACGTACAGTGACACAAGCTGCTGAGGAAGTATCATCGTGATCCTCGTTTGGCCCTCCGTCGCATGCTGTCATGCGGTAAACATAGTCATATATAATTCGGTCTTCACCAAAAATAACACTATCAAACGTTCGTTGCACTTTTTCACGCTGGTCGTTGTCCAGCAATTCGTAAAGTGGTCTCATATTTCTGTACTGGATAGGAACTGGATTTAAAGCCACTGTGTCTATCCAGCCATTGACATTGTTCCAAAGCAATAGCTGGGCATCACCGCCTGA